>JBBPBX010036301.1:0-31551 GCA_038048925.1 Garcialebias charrua | reverse complement strand
ATATATATACAGGTGACCCCCGAGGTACGAACGAGTTAGGGACATAAGAACGGTTCGCAGCTCGATTCTGCCGTAGCTAGGGGGTGAAAATTATTATTTTATTATCATGCTAACGGAGCGCGCGCACACATTTAAGCATGTACAGTAGTGTACTGTAATGTTAAACATTGCTATTCACATTTACAGAATAAATAAAAATATATTTTCTTACTTTGAGATGGTCAAAGCCGACATCTTAGGTTGCCATGCGTTGATTGTTTTCGGGCCGAGCAGCGCGGGGGCCGGCGAGCCACCGCAGCTGCTCCAGACCTGTGTTAGCTAGCTGGCTAGCTTCTGCTAGCCAAGCCATGAGCTGGTGTTGGAGCGGCGGCGCGATCAATCTGCAGCTCCTGCTCCAGCCTGAGACGTCCACAGAGCTCACAGAGCGATTCCAGCTAGTAATTAATCCATATGATGCGATCCTGGTCACAAGTGTTCAAAAGGCCGGCTCCCGTGTTAGCTCCCGTGTTAGCTTCTGGAGCTAGCCAGGCCAGAGCCTGGCCGGAGGTGTTCGCGCGGCGGCCTGGCACGATCAGCGATAAATCCGCTGCTGCCTGAGACATCCACAAAGTTCACAGAGACGTTTCCAGCTCGTAATTAATCCATATGAAGCCATCCTGGTCACCAGTCTTCGGCCGGCTCCCGGGCAGCTAACCTAAAATGGCGTCCGGTGTTCTACATTAATTTGTGACCGGAGACCCCAGTGACTGAACCTAAAATGGCGTCCGGTGTTCTACATTAATTTGTGACCGTGTAAACTGAAGACCTACTTCCTGTTGCCCAAGATTGCTCAAAAATGATCAGAAATGATCTTTTTTATCATAATTATTATTTATAAAGCCTTTAAAACAACCACAGCTGCAACAAAGTGATGTACACATGAAATTAAGAACATTTAAACATAAAAAAAAAATAAAAATTTAATACAGTAATTTCATATTTTTATTAAATATGATACGTTCGTAGGTCCCGTTATTCGTAGGTCGATGGAGTCGTAAGTAGGGGGTTTGCTGTATATGTATATATTAGGCTTGTTATAGATAAACCGATTCGACCGGATATCCGGTTTGACAAGCTAGCGATGTGGTTACATCGGTAGCAGCCACGTAAACCAACAGCAACCAGCCACAAATTCAGAGATGAACCGGTTAAAAAGACACGGACCGAGTATCGCGAGACTTGCTAGGTTTACAATGCGTTTCTAAAACAACGCGAGAGTTGGAAATGCCCGCAAAGCTATTCTCACGAATGCGCCATAGCTCACCAAGATGACGAGCATGGATGTAAATAGTAGCCGTGCTAGCCAGTCACCGCGAAAGATTTTCAATACATCAGCCAGACAAAATCTAACGTGTGGAACGTTTTCGGGTTTTACTAGAAGGACGGAAAACTCGACAAAAGCCACGCTATTTGTAAGTTATGCAACGCACCTCTGAAGTACACTGGTAGCACAACAAACCTCGACCAACATGCAACGAGGAAACACAGAGATGAGTACTGCGAACTTCTCAAGCCTCATAACAACGAGCAGGAGCGTGCAGCTGCCACACAGAAAGCGACGGGTAACGTTATCACACAATTTTACGGGCAACTCAGTTATAGTTCACGAGCTACACAGGCCTTGAAGATCTCTTCCACACTGCAGCAGCAATGGACCCCCGTTTTAAGTCCCTGCCCTTCCTCAGCAGTGATAACTCCTGTCAATGAGCCCACAGAATGGGTGAACAGTCTTGTTGTTACACAGAAGAATAAACACATTGTTGGACCCGAACTACGTTGTCTCCGCCTTCACCTATAATATAAACTGCATGACTATGACCCACAGCCATACAAGATTAATAAGAAGCATAAAGCTACAACAGTAGCCATGATGCAGAGAGGACATTCACAAGCCTATCAGCAGAAGCAACATCCCTGCATCACAAGGTAAATCCCCCAACACACTGTCAAAATACATATTACAGTGCATTCAGTTACAGTCTGCTGTGTTTTGTTGCTGTCACTAGATTTATTCTGACTACTGTTTTTTGATTGTTTACACTGCATTTAACCATGCTGTACACTAAATGTAATGTCATGTTTTATTTCTAGGTAACGGGGGATTCAGTTCAGAGAGGTCCGGTGCAGACTGAACCTACAAATGGAGATCTGGATGTCTGCAATGATACACCCCAGACCCAAGATGAGCATAAAGGTTTGTGTTTTATAACTTGTGATCAAGAATGAGCTGACTTTGTCTTAAACTTGTGCTGCAGTCATTGTATCAGCATAAAACACATTCACTATAATGAGAGAATCTGCATGCACAGAAAGAGTTAAATAATAATCATGATGATGATGATGATGATGATACATCTTTTACACATAAATTCTGAACATCAGATGAAGATTTTTACATAAAATGGTAAAGTCAGTAAAAAAAAAAAACTTAATGGCTAACATAGCCAGTGATATATGGTGCTTGTTTTCTATTTCAGATGATTAACCACCTTGTAAAAAGAAGAAAATGTCAGCGCTGGACGAGCTGTTGGGAGAAGACTTTGAAGTGAGGATGGCAGCTAGATCTGTGAGGGACCTGGGGCCTCATGTACAAAGACTTGCGTGGATTTCTTACTGAAAAGTTGTGTACGGTCAAATCCAGAAAACTGCGTATGCACAAAAAAATCCAGATGTATCAAACTGTGCGTACACCGGAATCCACGCACATTGCTTTTGTACATCACAACCAACGTGGAATTGAGCGCACATGAGAGAGTGGCCGACTCCGCCTTTGACACGCCTCCATATAAATATGCAAATTCATTTAAATTTGCCCTGCACGTTAGGAATGTCGTCTTTGCTCTATTGCAAATCATGTCGAAACGTGGAAAAAAGAGTAACTTCACGGACTGTGAACTGGAGACACTTCTGAGTGACGTAGAGAGGCACAGAAAAAGGTTTTGTTTGGCACGCTCAGCGCACAACAAACCGTCCACTTTTAAACGAAAAGTTGACCCAGCTGTTTTAACATGCATAGATAGGTCAGTGGGTAGCGTGTCTACCTTTTGTCCCAAAGGTCATGAGTTCGAATTCCGCATGGTACAACGTCTTTTTTTTTTAATTCATTCCAGATTTAAAGAACACAAGAATACTATTTAGAATGAACAACATGAAATGAAACAATACATGAAATGAAGGAAAAAGAGGATTTCTTGTGGGTTTTTTATTAAATAGTTTTCTTGTGTTCTTTAAATCTGGAATGAATTTAAAAAAAAGAAAAACGTTGTTTTCATTTAAATATACCCTGCAACAGAGGAATGTCGTCTTGTCCCATCATGCATCACGTTCTTCAACTGCTAAAACAGCTAAAAATGAACAAAAAACAAGAATTTAAGCTGTGCAGAACTATTCAGTCTTTCTGTTTTTTATATTTTTTGCAGGTTATATTCTAATTGCGTCCATGTGGATGTAATAATTGTTAATCATGTGTGTTTGGTGTGTTTCCCATCATGAACACAGCTTCTCAGAATGGCCTCTAGGTGTCGCCAAAGGAACAACAACCACAGAAACGTGCCTACGCCAACCCTGGTGCTGGCATGGAGATGCACACATTTTCACGTTCAGTTCAGTTTTGATACATACGGAGTTTTGCGTGGATAGTGACGTACGCACGGTTTTTGTGCGTACGCACCGTTGATACATGAGGCCCCTGGCCACTGAAGAAAGTCAAGAGGTACAGAAAGCGTGAGGTACAGAGAGCATGTTTTTATATTAATCCGTGCCCACCTGCTCACACAAACTCATGTTCGTGCTGCTGTTGTTAGGTGTACTGTTCTTGCATTATGTTTTGTATTATTAAGTTCAAGTTCAAGTGTTTATTTGTCATATGCAGGTTAACACAGGGTTAACTTAGTACAATGAAATGCTCAGGATGAGAAAAAACGATTTTGACTTGCTAAAAAACAAACAACAAGCAAACAGGAAATACTAAAGCATGCAATAAGGGTACAAAATAAACTACCAAAAAGTGAAACAGTAATTATAATATTTACAAAGTTTCTGAAGAGAAAAATAGTAAACAACATGGTAGAATTTTAACGGTGAAGCAGGATGAATTTGTGTGAATAACTATTTCAAGGTAGTAATGAAATATAAGCTAAAATGCACATGATCTATATTGCACATAACTACCAAACTACAGGTTGTGTGACAGGTTATTGCACAGCGGGTTATTGCACAGGTGCTTTGTGTTTAGCTTATTCCTGGGGTTTTTTTCCTAGTGATTTTTATTTTATTACATGCTGCTGTAACCATTTGTGCCTTTTATATTTTTTCTGTATTTTCTGTAGGAATTTTTCTTTTAGCTGGTCTTTTTAGGTCCATGTTTAAAAATAAACACATTTAACATGTGATTATTTTGTTTGGCTTTTTACTTTATTTTTACCAGTGCTTTACAGCACCCTTTTAGATATGATATACAGTATGTGGACTTTTGTTTATGTTTATGTTTATTAAATTTGTTCATTTTTTTTACAAAAGAAACAATACAAGACAATCCCATAAATGATAATGTACAAAATATAAAAAA
The DNA here is from genome assembly GCA_038048925.1 of Garcialebias charrua. Classification (NCBI taxonomy): domain Eukaryota; kingdom Metazoa; phylum Chordata; class Actinopteri; order Cyprinodontiformes; family Rivulidae; genus Garcialebias; species Garcialebias charrua. Next base: position 26,945 of record JBBPBX010036301.1, on the reverse strand, counting down.
ATGAAAGGTAGCAGAAAGAAGAATAAATCTTATTATATCTGCCCCTTTTCTCCAACAATCAGATTAAACAATAATAATCTTCAACCAACAGTACAAAATGACTAACTCTTTCTAATTTTCTAACTAATACAATACACATTACGCTATTTCATATATTTTTTTAACACATTCGTTTTGATCATTTTCTTAAATGTAAACATTGACTTGGCATTTTTAACTACATTCTCCAAGCCATTCCATAATCTAATTCCCTGGATTGAGGTAGAACGTCCCTTCAAACTAGTTCTGAATTGTGGTTTTACAAACATCTCTGTCCCCTTAAGATTATAACAACTTTGTCTTTTAACAAAATGCATTTGGATATTTAAAGGTAATGCATTATTTTGAGCCCTATACATAACTGATAAAATATTATAGTCTACCAAATCATGGAACTTCAATAACTTCAGTTGATAAAATAATGTACTTGATGGATGACGGTAATGTTTTCTAGTGATAATTCTTACAGCTCTTTTCTGTAATACAAAAATAGGCTTTGTGATTGTTTTACACGCATTCCCCCAAACATCAATACAATAGATTAAGTGTGGAACAATGATTGTGTTATACAACAAATACAGAGCTTTATCATTCAATAGGTCTCTGACTTTGTACAGTACTGCAATCGATTTAGCTATTTTTATTCTTACAGAATTTATGTGTTGTTTCCATGTCAGTTTGTCATCAATGATAACACCCAAAAACTTCACCTCATTCACTCTACAAATCTCAACATCCTCAATTTTGAGTGGAACATCAACAGTTTTCTTTTTATTACTGAATATCATGTAATTAGTTTTTTCTAAATTTAATGATAATTTATTAATTTTAAACCAAGTTTGTATCTTGACAAATTCTGTCTTTATCAATTCCAACATTTGTTCTATATCTTCGCCTGAACAGAAAAATGTGGTATCATCAGCAAAAAGTACACATTTAAGGAGCCCTGACACATTTACCAAGTCATTCACATATAAAATAAATAGCTTTGGTCCAAGTACCGAGCCTTGGGGAACTCCACATGTGATATTACAGAGGTCAGATCTTACATCATTTATTTGTACAAATTGTTTCCTATCTTTCAAGTAGCTAGATACCCACTGTAATGCTGGTCCTCTAATACCATATTTGTTCAGTTTTTCAAGGAGAATGGTGTGATCAATAGTATCAAATGCTTTTTTTAAATCAACAAAAATACTGATACAATATTGTTTTTGATCGACAGCAGTAGTTATTTGTTCCATTAATTCCATGAGAGCCATTGATGTAGAGTTTTTTGCTCTAAACCCATACTGACTGTTGCTTAGAATATTTTGTTTATCTATAAATTGATCTAGTCTGTTTACAAATAGTTTTTCAAGAATTTTTGAAAACTGTGGTAACAAGGATATAGGTCTATAATTGTTGAACACACATTTATCACCATTTTTAAAAAGAGGAACTACCTTAGCTACTTTCATATTATCTGGAAATATTCCTGTTGAAAATGATAAATTACATATGTATGTAAATGGCTCAATAACATGGCTCATTATGTCCTTTACAAACATCATATCCATGTCCACCCAGTCCCTTGATCTCTTGTCTGTAAGATTTTTTACTACATTCATTATTTCCTCTTTGTTGGTTCCATTTAGAAAAATACTATTTGCACAACCTTTAATTGAATGGATCACATTATTATCTGCTTTTGGTATTTTAGCTGCAAGGCTTGATCCAACATTCACAAAATATTGATTAAATCCATTTACAATTTCATTTTCATCATGAATTTCATCGTTGTCTTTTACAAAGTATTTTGAAATACCAGTTTTTGTTTTATGATTCTTCAGGACACTATTCATTACTCGCCATGTTGCTTTCATATCACCATTACTTTTATCTAATAATTTACTATAATATTCTTTCTTATGTTTCCTTATAATCCCTACTAATTTATTTTTATACTTTTTATATTTTTCTTCAGCGCTCTGACTTCGCAATTTCAAGAAACATGAATACAAATAATTTTTTTTTTACAAGCATTTCTCAACCCTTTTGTCATCCATGGTTGATCAACCTTATTTCTCTTTGTATGATTTGTTTGCACACAATTCTTTTCATACAGAGCCTCCAAGATATTCATAAACTCATCATATGCTCTGTTCGCATCATCAACATACACATCACTCCAGTCTTGTTTATCCAGATCCTCTTTCAATTTTTCCAAAACTCTTTTTGACGTGTTTATGATCTTTTTCTTCGTTGTAACTGCTTTTGTGATATTTTGATCATTTTTATAGATTGTGAAAACTGGTAAATGATCACTTAAGTCGGTCGTTAAGATACCACCTATCACGTCCCCATTTGTTATATTTGTGAAAATATTATCAATTATTGTGGCACTATGAGTTGTAATTCTTGTTGGCTTTGATATCAATGGATACATATTTAAACTGTACATTGAGTTTATAAATGTGCTTATGTTATTTGAATCTGTTTTATTTCCCATATCAATGTTAAAGTCTCCACACAAAAAAAACATTTTTATTAAAACTCTTCTCCATTAGCTCCAAGATTTTATCCGTGAATGTTTCTATATTTGCTCCTGGTGATCTATATACACAACTTATTATTATGTTTTTATCGTCTTTGTTTATAATTTCTATTGTTATCATTTCCATAATATTATCAACTATTATTGACATTTCACTATTTAATTTACATTTTATTTCATTATTGACAAATAGAGCGACTCCACCACCTCTTTTATTATTTCTGTTCATATGATATAATTCATACCCCTCGATGTGAATATTACTTGTGTTATCATCATTGAGCCATGTCTCTGACAGCGCTATTATCGTAAAAGTTCTATTTAACTGTTTTAAATAATCTGTTATTTTGGATATGTTTGCATTTATACTTCTGCTATTAAAGTGAATAATAGAGAGAACTCCATTTGATATATTGATGTCATTAAACTGCTCTTCATTATAATATTCGCTATCTTTTATTACAGGAAAAAAATTTGGAACAGGAAGAGCCCCACCAGCGACTACACACAATGACCCCCCCCCGGGGCCAACAGCGACAAACTCACAGGCCCCCATCGGAGCCCGCTGCACTGATGTAGCTCCAGGCCCGGACACCTAGGCCCGGGCACCAGGGACGCCCACCCCTCAGGCCCAGACCCGACAGGACCCTCACCAGGCAGCCACCAGGCCGAGCCGACACACACCCAAGCGCCTAACCCCCTACAGTGAGGGCCCCAAGCACCCTCGCAGGCAAAGGGATGCCCACCCGGGGGGGCACGTGGCAGGAGCGCAATACCAAGTAGCCTCAGATGTATCAGAGAGGGGGCAATCTAAGTCCCAGCCTGACAATTAGACATTCATACACACACACACACTCACTCAGACCCACCCTCATCCTCACCCTCACTCACAGAAAGACAAACAATAACAACATGTTCCATTCATAATCCCGATGCACACTCTATACCCCCTAGGTCCAAGACATGTACCTGCCCCCTACATGGGGCAGCCCACACCCAAACCCAGGAGGTAGGCCCATTCATTCTTTGGTGGAGAGTAGCCGACATCTAAGATTCGGCCTAACCTGCGCCCTGCCGACAGGACAGGACACCCGAGCCCAAGCAGCCCCAGGGAGAGCGCAATGTCAGCCCCGTCCACGGTGAACCCTCAGGCCCGAACCTTCCCATAGTCCAGGACAACACCCGACGGCCCGTCACCTTACTGGACCCCACACCTAGAATGGCTTCCAGGGAACCAGGGGATGGAAGGGAGAAAAAATATATATATATTTACATATATACATGCATATACATACACATATACAGGTAAATAAATAAATAAATAAACAAAAATTAACAAACCTAGACCCCGACACACACATCCCCGTCCCCAAATGTGTTGTTGATGTGTGTTGTTGTAAAGTGCACTTAAAAAGGTAAAGAGAAGGATCAAAGGCTGGCATGATGCCAGTTTCCCCTCCACCCTAACTCTAACCCAGGCCCTTACTGTATTAATGCATAATAGTGAGTGAGCACAGGCACGGTAGGCGAGAGTGGTGTCATCTCGCCACCCATAACCATATTGCTCACCCCAATTTCCTATATGTGAATTTTATGAGGATGTTTATGAGTGAATGTCTAAGGTGTATAATAAAATTGAGTCCCAGGTGGTTCTGAACAACAGAGATGTAAAAACGTTGTAGCACACCTGAGCCTCAAAATACCTACATGTATTAATTTGAAATGAAGAGGGCGAAGGTGCGCGGAGAGGGATGGGGAGAAAATAACTGCAGGAACAATGCTCCCGCAGCGAGTCAGCTCCCCAGCTGACCCTGTCCAAGGAGCGAGGCCAAAACACCTCTTTGACAGCCAGGCCCATTGATCTCTAGACCAGAGAGGGACATGGTGTGGCTCTCCAGTCTACGTGTCGCGGTGAGAGTTATTTGAAAACATCAATACTTTGAGTGTGCATTGTGATTGTATGCATCGTGGCTTTGTTGCTTTTGCTGTTATCTGTGGCGAATAATAAATGACACAATTATTCTAGCAGAAACAGTTTGTTGAGTTAAATCGTTTGCTGCTTTTGTTGTTATCTGTGGCGGAATAATGAATTACAGGATTATTCTAGCAGAAACAGTTTGTTGAGTTTTTATTGCTTCAAGTTTTCATTGTGCCGACCTTTTCCCGATCCTGTTTAATGTGTTAAATGATAAGAACTTTTTTCATAAGACAAGCTCTTAGTGAGTGGTCTAACCCAGTCGATCTGGAGGTCAGACCATGGAAATGCAATGCCTCTGTTTTGCAATAGTGCTCTGTGAAGTGGTCTGGTTGGCTGAAACTGGCCGCAGACCAGGCACCTTTCGATGTATTCTTTGACATCCTTTTTCATTCCAGGCCAATAGGCGATTTGTTTCAATGCCTTCAGCATGGCGTTATCTCATTTGTGTCCTGCGGACGGAAGATCATGGGCATGAACTAACATCACCCCCCTGTGGTCATGGGGAACCACGAACACTGGTGAGGATGTTGGTCCATGAGCGAAAGTTAGGAGGCCTTTGACTAGTTTTAGCTGTTTGCACAGCTGATAGAAAACTTTACTGTCTGGATCGGAATCCAGTTCGTCTTTGGACAAAGTATTTTTGTCTGGGTCAGTCAGGTACAGTATCATGGAGTTGATAGCAGGATACAACTTTTGTAGTTGGATAATGTCTGGGTCAGTTAGTTTGGGTCGTACAGAGACTGTGTTATCAGCAGGTCTGGCTGCAGCCTGTGCACATGTGACTGCCATTACCTCGACTATAGGTTGTGTTGACAGAGTTTTGATTAACCAGGAGGGGTCGAAGGACCATAGAGGATCTTCGTCGGCTCCTTCCTTGGCTAAGGAGTCTGCAAGGTCATTGTAGTGCTCGTCATCGCCTGGAACTCTTATATGTCCTGGAACTTTCTTCCAGTAGATTTGTAAGTCATGTGATGTCACCAAGTGATCACACGTTATGAAAAGCTCTTTGTGTTTGACCACTTTCCTGTCACTTGTGAGAAAACCGTTCTGTTTCCACAGAGTAAGATGACACGCGAATATAGTTAGATGCAGTGCAGATGACAAGTGTCTTGATGGAGCGTTCTACTACCATCTGGAGAGCTATTAGGATTCCTGTAGTCTCAGCGTACTGAGAAGACTGAGAACCTAATTTGTAGCTGAAAGTGACCTGTTCTTGGTTTTGGAGGAGGACCCCTCCAACACCTGCCCTGCAGATTTTGTCATGGTGGAATGAACATCCATCCACGTACAGTGTTGTCATATCTTTGCAGATATATCTTTGCCTACCATTTTGCCTACCATTGTCTTGCTGGCGTAGGCTACTACACGTTTGTCTCTGTCGTGTATTTGGTACAGACATGCACTTATGCAATGAGCTGAGAAGCCCACTTCCAGGTAAAACTCTTTGTTGTAGTCTGGGTAGACTAAACATGGGACTGACTTGATCCTTTCTATGAGAGTATTCATTGCCTGCTGTTGTTTATCAGTCCAGACAAATGGGACATCTTTCCTTAGGAGTTCAGTCAGTGGTTTTGCATGGTCTGCATAGTTCTCTATGAATTGCGATGAGTGGTTACACACGCCCAGAAAACTTTGTAGTTCTTTAAGATTGGTGGGGACTTTGAGATTGTCAAGGCCTTGGGTACGAGTCAGTTGCTGCTGTACTCCGTCTGGACCTACTAGTAGGCCAACGTAATAATAATATAATAATAATATAATAATAAACTTTATTTGTATAGCACCTTCCTACAATGCCTTGCATTGACCAAGGTGCTTAACAGGACAGAAAATATAATAACAGATACAATACATCAGTGAAAATAAAAATAAAAACAGCAGCAATAAAAGGAGGCAGTGGAAATAAAAATGCTACATTCTAAAATACCAAAAATAATAAAAGTTACAGATTGAAAGCTTTTTTAAACAAGTGGGTCTTCAGTCTGGTTTTGAACAGAGTCAAGGTGCATTCACACCTAACAGCGTTTCAACGGCAGGAGCGTCCAGCTTACATGCAAAGTCAATGTAGGACGCGCTTCCAGCCGCGTCTTGGCGTCGGGCGTCACGTCACGTGCGTGTTGAGCGTGATGGAAAGCGTTTTTCCGTGCACGTGAACCCGCGTCAGCCTCCAAAGCACACGTTGATTAGCTGAAGATTTCGCGGTTCAAACGTTCAAACGCCGTTCAACTCTCCCTGATTGGTTGATCAGGGAGAGTCGGGGGGAGAAGAGAGGGGGTCAGGGGGAGAGGGGGAGAGTCCCTATGTGACGCGGAAACGATTGCGCAACTATGTGACGTATTGTTTGTGGGACACAGAAAAAACCCGCGGAGTCATGGACTATGGAAGAGAAACTCATTGTAGCTGTGTGTTCGCGACAAGTCCTTCACGACCAGTCAAGTCTGCTCTACAGAGACAGAAATAAAAAGCTCCTCGCCTGGCGGAGTGCAGTGAGGACTCGGTATACCGGTAAGCTCCTCCCACACACCCCGCAGCAGTTTCGCGTTCTGGCGTTCTGGTCTGGACACCAAGTGCGTCCACTTGCGTGCGTGACGAGCTTTTTGGAAGTTGAAACGCTGTTCGGTCTGGACGTACCATTAGATCAGGGGTGACACGCAGCTCGAGGGCAGTGCTGGGTAGCGCTAATCCAAAAATTTGTTCCGTTATTTCTAAAGCACTAATTAATTTATTTAGGTCCGCAATTTCAAAAGCACTAATGTCTTATGAAAATTAGGGGAAGCTAATTATAATCCGCTAAATAAATTCAACAATTGAATTACCATGCTGTTGCTCCATTTGACCACTAGATGTCTGTCTTGATCAGCATAACAGTGTAAGGATTGGCTCCGTCCCCTCCTTACACCCTGTCTGTTCCTCTGTTGTTCTGTCAGCTCAGCGTCACAGGTGTTTGTGTTTATCGTTAATTAAGGCGTGTATATTAGTCAGCAGTCATGTGTGTCTCATTGTCGGGTCATTGTCCCTGTTACCCTGGTGTGTCGTTCCCCAGCTCCTTGGTCTGTGAGTACATCTCGTCTTCCTGTTTGGGTTTAGTGTTTAGTGTTTAGTGTTTAGTACTCAGCCACTGTAGAGCGTCCGTATAGTTTTGTAACTGCCTCGTCAGTTGTTTTGTTTTCATCTTATTAAAGTATTTTGGTTTTACTCGTGCCTCTGAAGTCTACCTGTCTGCACCACGGGACTCATCAACCACACACCGCACCACCGTGACAAACAGCTTTAAATAATTTATTTTCATTCAACTATATTCTTTTTTATTTTATTTTTTAAATAAAATAAAACCACAGTCCAAACAACACCCAACAGCAGAAGAACAATCAGAGCTCTCTGTCTCTACTTACATTTGTTCTTCTCTATTGTTGGATGTGACTGGGACCCCGTGTACATAATCTCATCTCATCACATGTACTACATGCGGTGCAAATGACAATAAAGACTCTCTGACTCTGATAATAATATTGTTTGTAATAATAATCATTTTCTTTGAGTATAACCAATAGACAAAATACACAGAACAAAACAGACCCTAATTACAACCAATAGACAAAATACACAGAACAAAACAGACCCTGATTACACCCAAGAGTTCTTTTTTTCTATTTTAAATCAGTTCTTGAATCCCGGATGATTAAAGGTCCATCAATCAATAATCTGGTAGTTTGTAGTTCATGATCCAGGGTAATATGTCCAGAAAAAAACAAATAGTTTGGTGCAATTTAAGTCCTACCGCACAGCTGCGGGGGTCCGGTAGCTTGCCATCATCCTGGGTGGGAACAGGAGGTGAAAAAAACCCTGACCTAAACAAGGTCATAAACAAAACAAAAATTAGCATTACTTTATACACAGACAGGACTAAACTGTTATCAAAATTTCTATAGGCAGTCAACAGATTTAATGAAAAGTAACTAAAATGATCCTAAAAGGATGAAATTACAAAAATCAAAGGATTTATTTAATACTTTACGTATATATATTCTATTCGGCCACGAAATTAACAAAATGAGAATGATCTTTTAATCCCTAAGACCACTTTTAAATCTCAAATACATGGGCGTGTCGCCAGACTCGCCACCGCATTTCTATTTCATAAAAGGAACCCAAATACATAAAACGAACGACTCACCGTCGAGTGGTCGACACAAAACACAGAATACAATCCTCCGGCCGCGTTAATTTAGCTTGATACAGCGGGGTTCTCCCATGATTTATGAACACACCGAGCGCAACCAGCTAGCCACAGAATTAGCCCCCGAGTTCACCTCTGAACCGGAAGATGTCAAGATGGAATAGTCCATTTTTAGTAGGGGGATACAGAAATCGACCGGTTTTTGTATTGCGTATTTAATGATTGTTTGGTTGATGTGCTGCCAGGGGAATCTTGTATTGTCTGACAAATGTTGGTGGTGTATCGTGGGTAGTTGGGATGTTCACTGAGTGGAGCGTGGTCAACCCACAATCCATTGAGTCAGTTGAGAATGATTTCTCATATTATTTTAAGAGAACTTGGCGAAGTTTGTCCCTTTTTCCATCAGTTGTCAGGGCGTCGGCTTGGACGATCACCTGTTCAATCTGTGAAGCAATTGAGAGGGGTTCTTGTTCTTTGGGGAGCTCCAGTGAGTCCCTTTCTGTGTCGTAAATCTGTCTACAGGTAGGACACTGTTGAATTTATTAAAGCTGTCTTTAATTGGGCAGCATGGTGGCACAACTATCTTTAATTGGGCAGCACGGTGGCACAACTGGTAGAGCTGCTGCCTCTCAGCGAGCAGGTCCCCGGTTCAAATCCCGGTCCGGGGGCCTTTCTGGGTGGAGTTTGCATGTTCTCTCCGTGCATGCGTGGGTTTTCTCCGGGTGCTCCGGTTTCCTCCCACAGTCCAAAAACATGCATGTTAGGCTGATTGGTGACTCTAAATTGACCCTGGGTGTGAGTGAGACAGGTCCCTCTTGTAAATGAGTCCCCGTGGCTCAACGAGGCTAGCCTGTATAAATAAAGGTTGGTTGAATGAATGAATAATAAATTTGAAGACTGAGAACTTTTTAAAAGCACAAGTGAAGTTTATTTCTTCTGCAGAAGGAGAACAGCACATGAAGGAGACGCAGCTCGATGAGTTCTATGTGAGTTCTGAAGCTTGAACAGTGAGAGTTGCATTTATACACACCTTTGCACGCAACAGATACTGGTTTGCACAATTTTGAAGATAACAACATAATACTTTGAAGATAACAACACAATACTATGAGTCATATGCCTTAAGGCAACCCTCAAACCCGGTTGTGGACACCGACAATGAGGGATGCTGTCAGGCTGAAGAAGGAGTCCTATTGGACCTTTTTTGGCCTGTGGGATCCTGTAAGCAGCTGATGGGTACTGGCAGTCCAAACGGCAATGCAACTCGGGTGGTTGCTGAGGCAAAAACTCTGGCGTGGGAGGAGTTCGGAGAGGCCATGGAGAATGACTTCCGTACAGTTTCGAGGCGATTCTGGTCCACCATCCGGCATCTCGGGGGGAAAAGTGGTACGCCACCAACACCATTTATAGTGGAGGTGGCGTGCTGCTGACCTCAACTCGGGATGTTGTGAGTCAGTGGGCAGAGTACTTCGAAGACCTCCTCAATCCCACTGGCATGTCTTCCACTGAGGAAGTGGAGCCTGGGGACTTTGGGTCGGGCTCTCCAATCTCTGGTGCTGTGATCACCGAAGTGGTTAAAAAGCTCCTTGGTGGCAAATGGTAAATGGTAAATGGAGCTTACTTATATAGCGCTTTCCAGCCCCCTATGAGGTGTGATGAGTTCCACTGCCTGCAGCTCTACCTCCTTATTGGCTGCTGATTTCCACCAACTGGCGGCCATCCATCTGATGAGGACCTTCCACTGGCTGTAGTCTAAATGGTAAATGGTAAATGGAGCTTATTTATATAGCGCTTTCCAGCCCCCTGTGAGGAGCCCCAAAGCGCTTTACAATACCAGCCATCCACCCATTCATTCAGACATTCATACACCGGTAGTGGTAGCCTGCCTTGCAAGGCGCCATCCAGACCTACCGGGAGCAACTCGGGGTTAAGTGTCTAGTGTGACTCTTCGCTGAAGCATTGATTCCTGTTTATGGTATTTATGCTTTCTGCCAGTCTTGTGTTCAATACGAGAGAAACTTACCTCCTTTCTTGTGCCTACAGTCATCCTGTCTCCTCAACTCCTGTTTGGTTCCGAATTCCCGTGGTCCTGGTTCCAGTCCTCCATGCCTTGCCTTCTAGCCACACGTCCATCCAACCTGTGCCAACTATTCCCCTGGATTCTGTCTCTGATGATATCGGGTGGATTTCACCCACACTCAGCACCTCCATCTGCAAGGAACACAAACAAACAATGGAACGTGTCGTTATTGTTTGTCTTTGTGTGAGTGAGGATGAGGGTGGGTTTGAGTGAGTGTGTCTGTGTATGAATGTCTAATTGTCAGGCTGGGATTTGGACTGCCCCCTCTCTGTTACATCTAAGGCTACTTGATGTTGCGCTCCTACCACGTGGCCCCCGGGTGGGTGTCCCTTTGCCTGTGGGCGGGCTGGGGGCCCTTGCTGTCGTTTTTGGGGGTTGGTCGCTTGGGCGTGTGTCGACTCGGCCTGGTGGCTGCCTGATGGGGCTCGGGTCCTCTGGTCCTATCGGGTCTGGGCCTGAGGGGTGGGCGTCCCCTGGCCTCGGTGTCCGGGCCAGGGGCTACGTCAGTGCAACGGGCTCCGGCGGGAGCCTGTGGGCTTGTCGCTGTTGGCCCCCCGGGGGTCATTGTATGTGGCTGCTGGTGGAGCTCGTCCGGTTCTTCCCCTTGGTCGGATCTGGGGAGTGGGCGAGTGGCTCGTCCTGTTCGGGTGGCCCTGGGGACTCTGGGCTCGGGGTCCTTCTTGGGGTCTTGGCTTTGATCGCCCCTTCGTCTGCCTCTGGCTTTGGAGGGACGGATCTCTGATGCTTCACAGTCGCTGCTGAGTGTTCTATTGGAGGAACCTTATTCACTTATGCATGCTCACAACCACACACAAATGGATGCAGGGATGTATATGTAGATATCATATGCAGATATGTAGATGGATATGTGATATGAATGCATATGTATGTATACTGTATATATATTTGTAGGTATGGGTATGTTTATTTATAGAAATCTACTGCAAGGTCATGAATATTATTAGTCTTTATGCATGTATGTTTCGTTGCTGTGTTCTGTCATGTGCTTTGCAGGATTGCGGACGGAGGTTGGGTGTGTTTGCCTTGTGCTCTTTTTGTGGATAATTATTGTTTTGTTGTCTTACTTTCTATCTTTTCTTTCTCTCTATTAAAAAAAAAATAATAATAATACATATTGCTGTGAGCGGATGGCTATAAGGTGAGAAGGGAGGCCATCTATAAATGGGGAAAAAAAGGAAAAAAAAAAAGGAACACAAACAATCACAATAAGAACGCTGCAAGTGGACTCCACTGATCCAACTCTCTTTTCCCCAGGATTTCCAAGAGATGAACCACTGTAAATAATTGCACTATGAATAATAAACATCACTATTCTTTCTAACTGTATCTTGTCCTTTCTGGTCTCGTACAACTCTGGGTTCCCCGCGTTGTGACAGAAATGCTCCAGCCAGACAAACGCCCAGAACGAGACCAGAGGTGAACAGACTGCCTCCCCATCCCAGATGGACCGCTTCAACCAACTCGAAGGAATGCTACATCTAATTCTTAAACAACAACAGGAGGCTCAGAACAATATGAGAGAACTGGGAGGTATGGTGTTTTCTCTTAATCAAAAACTCTCACCTTCCCCAGCTTCTAAAACTCCTCCAGTGTCCAAAACGGAACCCAAAGACTCTGCCTCGAACCAACAGGTCATTACCAAACCATCAGAATATTTTTCCGGCGACCCTAGCCTGTGTGAAGGGTTTTTGTTGCAAATTAAACTCTCCTTCAATGGTGCACCACAGTTATATTCAACCGACATCGCCAAAATAACATATTTCACCAACCAGCTGAAAGGTGACGCACTTCGTTGGGTTAATTCATTCCTACAATTCCACGACTTGGACTACGTTTCATTTGATACCTTGTTAGGAGAGTTTCGCTGAATTTTTGGCAGTCCCTTGCAGATGCCCAACACCGTAAAGCGACTCCTGGGGCTACGTCAGGGCCGGCGACCAGTGGCTGAATACGCCCTCGAGTTCTGCATCATCGTAGCACAAACTGGGTGGCCCGACACCGCGTTGCAAGGTACTTTCCTAAATTCTCTTTCTGACCCTTTAAAGGACCAAATTGCCACAAGAGACGAACCAGAGGACTTTGACGAGCTGATCGAGCTGGCTGTCTCGATTGACAAGCGCTTCCGGGAACGAAGAAGAGAGCGGGACTACACTTCTCACAACTGCTTCACTTCCGGGTTCACGACACCAGGTGAGCCCCACGCCTACAAAAGTCCGTCCGCGAACTACAAGAACCAAGAGGCACCCGTTGCCGGTCCATCCCCTAAACCTCCAGTAGAGAAGTATTCTGTCCTGCCTGAATCTAAACTAATGCAGATCGGACAAACTCGTTTAACCCCCGAAGAGAGACAGAGACGTTTCAAATTCAAACTTTGTATGTATTGTGGCAGATCCGCCATTTCATCGCTAGATATCCAGTTAGGGGAAACGAGAATGCCCACCAGTAAGGAGGACTGTACTGGTGGGCACTTCAGCATTCTGTTCTGCACATCGTCTAATGCTCCCTACCATCATCCAAATAAATCATGATCGTCATTCTGTGTCAGCTCTTATTGACTCTGGTGCAGAACAAAATTTAATGTTTGGATCTAGTCAGAAAATTTTCACTGCCCACTCTTGAAATTCCTTCCATTTCTATTGCTGGAGTTACTGGTGAGACCTTAGCCCGTATCTGCAGTAAAACTGTTAAATTACACCTGATAACATCAGGAAATCATCATGAGATGACAGATTTTTTCGTATTTGAGTCTCCCCGCAACCAATTGATATTGGGTTACCCATGGCTTCAAGAACATAACCCACACATAAATTGGAAATTGAGAAGAATTGAAGGATGGAGCGATAATTGTTTAAAAAACTGTCTACGCTCTGTCATCACCGTCCAATCTCCTGAAAGTACACCTAAAGAGGCAACTGACATTTCCATGGTTCCCCTTGTTTATCACGACCTGGCCCCAGTGTTTGACAAACTGCGAGCTCTTTCTCTTCCTCCTCACTGACCTTACGATTGTGCAATTGACCTCCTTCCTGGGTCACCCTTGCCTGCCAGTCGATTGTACAATCTGTCGGGTCCTGAACGGCAGTCAATGAGAAAATATATTGAAGAGTCCTTAGCTTCAGACATTATTCGCCCCTCCACTTCTCCTGTTCTTTTTCGTCTCCAAGAAAGACGGGACACTTCATCCCTGCATCGATTATCGGGGTCTTAATAATATCACAGTTAAAAATAAATATCCGCTCCCCTCAATGACTCCATCCACAAACAACTACAATCTGCCACTATCTTTACGAAACTAGACCTCAGGAATGCATACCATCTGGTTTGTATAAAGGAGGGAGACGAATGGAAAACCGCTTTTAAGACCCCGCTTTGACATTTTGAGTATCTAGTCATGCCATTTGGGTTGACCAACGCCCCTGCTGTTTTTCAAGCCCTGGTGAATGACGTGCTCCGGAACTTCATTGGTGATTTCATTTTTGTGTATTTAGATGACATTCTCATCTACTCCAGGGATTTAAAGGAGCACATTCAAAGGGTTAGGACCGTGTTACAGAGACTACATGAGAACCAACTGTTTGTTAAAGGGGAGACGTGTGAGTTGAACTCACTGAGTTCCACGTCACCTCTGTATCTTTCTTGGGCTTCATATTTGAAGGGGGTTGTTACAGAACTGACCTGGCTAAGACTGAGGCTGTGGTAGACTGGCCAGTTCCCGACTCTAGGAAACAGCTCCAGCGTTTCCTTGGGTTTGCCAACTTTTACAGAAGATTCATAAAAGATTACAGCCGAATTGCTTCTCCTCTCTCCCAACTAACATCCACTAACATAGTTTTCAAGTGGAACCCTGAGGCCATTGTCGCATTTAACAAGCTCAAATCATTCATTCATTCATTCATTCAACCTTTATTTATACAGGCTAGCCTTGTTGAGCCACGGGGACTCATTTACAAGAGGGACCTGTCTCACTCACACCCAGGGTCAATTTAGAGTTACCAATCAGCCTAACATGCATGTTTTTGGACTGTGGGAGGAAACCGAAGCACCCAGAGAAAACCCACGCATGCACGGAGAGAACATGCAAACTCCACCCAGAAAGGTCCCCGGACCAGGATTTGAACCGGGGACCTGCTCGCTGAGAGGTAGCAGTTCTACCAGTTATTATCATTGTTTTCCTCAGCACCAGTTTTGTGCCACCCAGATCCCAAGCGCTAATTCATCCTGGAAGTGGATGCCTCGGACTCAGGAGTTGGAGCTGTACTCTCCCAAAGGTCTCCAATGGACAATAAGGTACACCTGTGTGCGTTTTTCTCTAAACGTTTATCCCCTGCTGAAAAGAACTATGATGTGGGAAATCGGGAGCTACTGGTCGTCAAGTTTGCATTAGAAGAGTGGCGTCACTGGTTGGAAGGCACTATAGCCCCCTTTCTAATGTGGACTGAGCACAAGAATCTCACGTACCTCAGGGATGTGAAGTGGTTAACTCCTAGACAAGCACGTTGGTCTCTGTTTTTTAACCGTTTCAACTACATCTTGACTTACAAACCCGGTTCAAAGAACATCAAACCTGATGCACTCTCCCGGCAGTTCACCTCCCCAGACAGCACAGAGACAGAAGAGAACATCATTTCCCCCGCTTGTGTGGTAGGAACCCTCACATGGGACATTGAGAATGAGGTACGTGAGGCTCAGAAAGATGAACCTGACCCTGGCACTAGTGCTTTAACAGCTTAACCGAGTTATCGACAGATCGAGTGCTTTGACTTCTATTGAGGCTTTTTTGTCTACCTCGAGTACCCGTAGTGACGTCATCACGTCGCAGTAACGTCAGTACGTCACATCACGTGATAAAAACCGAGCGCTGGGTAGCTTTTAGCTTTTAGTAGATGCTTCAAAATGGATTCCTTTGTGCGCACGGATGTATGGAGCTGGTCCAGTCTTGTCAAAAAGGTAAAAATGTGTCGTGTTTTATTATTATGAAACAGTTTATAATTTTATAGAATGCTTTGCTGCTCATTGAATTAACTTCTGTCACCACCGTAGATTGTGACAGGAGGGGGCGGTGTTGGATTGCAGGTCACATACAACACGGCCGAAACGGCATCCTCTCTCGTTTCACAAACAAAACGCAACAAATATTCATCTCTCTATTAAAAACCTATAAACACATTAATCTCTAAAAGTAAACCTAAATTGCACAGCACTGCAGGCGGTGGTGCGGTGTGGCTGTGGCGTGGCCCCATTTGTTTTTTAAGTTTCGGTTTCAGCGCCGCACGGTACTTTCACTTTTAATATTAATAGTTAATAATTATAATTAAACTAATAGTTTTGTTTTTCCTGTGACTTATCTGCAGTATGATAAATGATAGGAGCATAATAAATGCTCCCAATGTTTTGTTGGTCTTTTTTTTTTTTTGGTAAATAATGAAGTTTTTATGCATTTTTATATATTTATTTATTTTGCCTCTATGACATCATTGACTACTCGAGCACTAATGGTGTGGTCACACCGAACAGCTTTTCAACCTCCAAAAAGCTCGTCACGCACGCAAGTGGACACACTTTGTGTCCAGACCAAAAAGCCAGAACGCGAAACTGCTGCGAAACTGCTGCGGGGTGTGTGGGAGGAGCTTACCGGTGTACCGAGTCGTCACTGCACTCCGCGAGGCGAGGAGCTTTTTATTTCTGTCTCAGTAGAGCAGACTTGACTGGTCGTGAAGGAATTGTCGCGAACACACAGCTACAATGAGTTTCTCTTCCATAGTCCATGACTCCGCGGGTTTTTTCTGTGTCCCACAAACAATACGTCACATGCGCAATCGTTTCCGCGTCACTGGTTTCCGCGTCACATAGGGACTCTCCCCCTGACCCCCTCTCTTCTCCCCCGACTCTCCCTGATTGGTTGACACACCAACCAATCAGGTAGAGTTGAGCGGCGTTTGAAAGTTTGAACCACGAAATCTTAAAGACCGTGTAAAGTGAAATTAAATGTGTGTTTTTAGTTTGTCACATGGCATAAATATGTGTTATTAATCACCCATTTAAATCTGACTGATTAAAAACATTGTTTACCTTATAAAATTAAGTCTCAAAAATCATGAAAAAACCTTATTTTCTCTTGGTCTGGAACGCTAGGGGCGTGTCAGTGCGTGGGCGTGGTTTCAGGCAGCTGCGCTGGTCCTGCTCGTGTCCCACAGTGGAGAGGCACTGAGGCAGACAGCAGAGCCAGTAAACCTGCTCTGTTTTTATCCGAGTTCTGTCTGTAACAGCAGCTACTTTTTCCAAGAGTTACGCTGTTTTTGTAAATAGTTTTCTTGTGTGTTTTTAATCTGGAATGAATAAAAAAAAAAAAAAAAAGAGTTGCACCATGCGGGATTTGAACCCGTGGGCTTTGGGACGGAAGGCAAGCGCTCTAACCATTGTCCCAACCAGGCATTACAGATACTCAGCATAAAACGACGCAGTATAAAAACATGTTATGATTTGTACGGGTGCCCTGACCATTGCGACATCCAGGGAAGATGCACGAACGAGGCATAATTGATTAGCTAGCTAACAATGAACAAAATATCTATGCTATTGCTATCTGATGCTGTCTGCGATTCGCGAGTGAACGGCTCCACCGAGGCGAATTTATACGGCCGGAGCTGCAGGGGGTGGGGGCTCTACTAATGAGGACCGCGTGACGAAACGCGGTCACGTTTAAAACACGCCTAAAAAATCCTGAACCAGAAATATGTTTATACACAGTTTGCTCTATAACTCCAAAATTAATTGAGCTACAATTTTGAGACTTTTTACTCATTTACAAGATTACAATTATCACATTTATAATGTTTATTTAAGAAAATGTTGAAATTCACTTTACACGGTCTTTAAGCATGCTGAATGCGCGGTTTGGAGGCTGAAGCCGGTTCACGTGCACGGAAAACGCTTTCCAGCACGTTCAACACGCACGCGACGTGACGCCTGACGCCAAGACGCGGCTGGAAGCGCGTCCCCCATTGACTTTGCATGTAAACTGGACGCTCCTGCTGCTGAAAAGCTGTTCGGTGTGACCACACCATAATCGAGCTTTTTTATGTTAATGTCGAGTTTAAAAATTATGTACTCGTTCAACCCCTACCTGGCACTGGACCCTCCAGGACCCTCTTCGTTCCCTCTAGTATGAGGGCCAAGGTATTAAACTGGATACACACCCATAAGTTTTCCTGTCATCCTGGTGCTTCTCGTATGATCTCTCTTACCAAGGCTCATTTCTGTTGGCCCAAACTCACCGACGATGTGAAGGAATTTGTAGCAGCCTGTCCCACTTGTGCTCGCAATAAGACTGGAAATCAACCACCGGCCAGCCTGCTACAACCCCTACCAACTCCTAGTCGTCCTTGGTCTCACATTTCGGTGGACTTTGTCACGGGTCTGTCCCCCAGTGAAGGTAACACCACCATTCTGACGATTGTTGACAGATTCTCTAAGGCGGCTCATTTTGTTCTCCTGCCTAAGCTCCCTTCTGCGCTTCAGACCGCCTAGTTAATGGTCCAGCACGTTTTCCAACTCCATGGGATTCCCTCAGACGTGGTCTCGGACCGTGGTCCCAATTTGTCTCCCAGGTCTGGCAAGCTTTCTGCAGGACGTTGGAAGCGTCCTCTAGCCTCACATCAGGACACCACCCGCAATGGCCAGGCCGAGCGCTGTAATCAAGACCTCGAGACTACTCTTTGTTGTACACAAACAGTTGATTTGTTTTTCTCCATTCGGCTGTTCTCTGCATGTAAGTGCTTAAAGCCCTCAAGGGGCAGAGAGCCTTCAGCCTTTCCTGTTCCTGAGTGAGGATAGGAGCAGTTGGAAAAGAAGAGAGTTCAAAGTCCAGATTTCTGGGGTTTAAAGTCAAAACTTTGGAAATATATGCAGGATTATGCCTTAGGGTGACCTTTGACCCGTCAGGGGCGAACCTGGTGCACATTGGATGTACGGACAAAGCATGGAGGTCACCTACATGTTTTGCCGAGCAAAGAGCCAGTAGAAGAGCGGTTTTGTAAGATAATAAATCTATCTTAATGTCGCTCAGTGGTTCGAATGGGGGATCACAGAGAGCCCCCAAGACCATGCTAAGATCCCATCCAGGGGTCAAAATCCTGCTGGGGGGTCTCTTCCTTAGCACGCCCTTCATAAATCTTATTATGAGCAGATGCGCGCCAGGCGTCCTGCTTCCCCAGCCCTCGTGACAAGCTGAAATCGCAGATAGGAACACCTTAATCATTGAGAAAGAGCGACCTTTCTCCAGCAGGTCCTGAAGAAAGGTGAGGAGCTGGGTCAAGTCACATGAATAAGAAATAATATTTATTTCCGTGCACCAAGCTTCAAAGATATGCCACTTCCGGGCGTAGAGAGACTGTGTTGGCATAGCACGTGCATTTTGAATGGTTTTTACCACGTTCTCTGGCAGGCCTGAGGCCATCAGCTTGTTCCTCTCAACCACCAAGCTGAAATTTGCCACAGTTCTCAGCCTAATTGGCGAAACTGTTCCTTCTGGTGACGTAGAAGGTCCCTGGAGAGGAGCAGGTGGTGGAACCAGCTCTCTCTCAGAGACCCTGATTTCAGTGGTCCTTTGAAGGTCAACCAGGTTAGGAAGAGGACCTTCCCGCAGACGTACCTCCATACTACTCTGACCGAGGGTGTTTGGAGGCAGAGACAATATGCTGTCATTATTAAGTAACGGCTGAACAGAGTGTCTATTTTTTCCTCTTTTTGTTGGGGGTCATGGGTCGGGGGGGATGCACATTTTGTAAATGAGCAGATCTCCTGACTCCAGCCCGTCTCCTGTTTGGGTCAGCACAGTGAACGTGGTCACACGCTGCAGAATCACTGTTTGGGCATGACGCGTCGCCCATTGAAAACAAGGGGACAGCTTCAGCATTAGAATGAATGTGTGACACTGGTGTTGGCCTGCCGGCTTCTGCCGTGGCCCCCCCGTCCCTTACTGGCATCCGATGAATAGGTGGCCAGGAAGGTGGGTCATCAGATTCTGTCGGCGTGCACCCCTGGAGCGCGGACGTGTCACGGATTTGGTTGATTTGTGTATTCCCGGCTCCGTGGTTTAGAACGGAGCGGGGGCTGGAACACGTGACATCTCTCACCTGCTTCTGTGAGGAGTCACGGGCCTGTTTGCAAGCATCTCTGTGCTTGTCTGTTGCAGACAGAACAGAGGCACCTTGCTAGGGTTTATCAATTAGGCTAACACCCCGTGAGCCGTGAGGGAGGGGGGGGAGATGGCCCCCACCCTTTATGTTGGCTGAAAGAACAGAGGGGACTGTTCTGCTGACGTTACTGTGTTTGTTGTTTTTTGTGAGTCAAGAAAACAGTCTGTTTTTTGAACTTTATTCGTGCTTATGTATAACGACATATTTGACTTTATGTCACTCACAGCAGAAAGAACATGATTTGTGTCTAAAACAGAATCACTAGCTTTTTGTATCATGCTGCAAACAAAGTCTGGACGTGAAAAGATCATTTCCCGTACCGCGTGGGTGGGTGATCGTGTAAAGTTTAGAAGCGGTCCTGGTTCATCAGGCACGCTTCTGTTTGGTGTCCCGGTTCGTCGAGGATGTTCTGCACTGGTCCGCCTGGCGAGGAACAAATCTGTTCTTACTCCAGGCGTGTTCGGTCCGAGGTGGAGCCGTCGGTGGTCTCTGCCGGTGCTCGACCTCGTACGCTGGCCGCTTTTGCAGTGGGGCATGTGTGGCTGAGTAGTGTCGAGGCTGCGGTGCTCTGCTCCCAGCTGACCGGCTCTCCTAGGGATGCCCACCTGAAGAGCTTCAGCCTGTTTGCGTCTCTGGTCCAGCCTGGTCTGAATTCGATTGAGCGCTTTTCCAAAAAGCTCCGTCAGTTCTATTGAATGGTGGAGAAAAGGAATTTTCTGTCCCTCCGGGAGGTCAGTCAAGGTCATCCACAGATGGCGTATTGCGATGACCACCTCCACCATTCCTCTGCCCTGTGTAACAGCTGTTGTCCCCATCATGCGGGGCACAAAGTCTGTTGCCCTGCGGGCTTCATCCAGTAGCTCGGAGGCAGCTTGCTTGTCTGACGTTACCTGGAGCTCTTGTAGTTTTTCAGCCAGGTACGCCTGCATCATTGCGGACGCGTTCATCGCGTGCGCTACGAGGCCCTGAGCCCTGTAGCATTTCTCGAGCAGAGAAGCCGAGGCTCGACAGGCTTTGCTGGGGAGAGTTAGTTTTGTCCCTGATGACTTGGGAGCCAAATGAGATGCCAACGTGTCCTCAATTTGAGGCACGTTGGCTTTTCCCACTTCATCCATCCCGTCCATGTCGAGAAACTGCGAGAGCGGCAACAGCATGGGAGCCCTGGGCTGAGACCAGGTGCGAGTCAGCTCTGTGAGGAAGTCCGGGAAGACGGGCATCCTTTGCCTCGTGGCGGCCTGCTGCTTTGAATAAAAATAATTTCCTGCCAACCTCGTGACTTGTTGACGAGGTGGAGGCTCCGGCCATGGGATCTGCAGTGCGTCCGCTGCTCTGTGACACAAGTCGAACAGAGCAGGGATGGAAAAGTCAGTCTCCGGGAGCACAGGTACCGGGGTGCGGGAGAGGTCTTCTCCCTGTTCCCCGTACCGACGTCGGCGTCGTCCGCAGAAAATTCACCTGAGGCTGAAATCGAGATCTCGTCCTCGTTCATCATGCCTCGAGTGTCAAATTCGACTGTTAAGTCCACCATGGGGGCCAGCACATCTGGGCTGTCGCCCCATTCGACTCGGGTGCTGTCATCCAAAGCCATGCTCTCGAGCTCCGGCGTGGGAGTCAGAGGCTCAGTGGTGTCCGGGTCCGCTGGCACCGCAGCAGCCCCCATAGCCTTGGCGACGAAGTCCGCCCGGTGCCTCCTCACTGCCTCCAGCATCTGGCTGCAGTGTGGGCAAGACTCTGGTGTGTCCAGCACCATGTTTGCGTGTAACATCCCCAAGCAGATGGGACAGGCCTCGTGGGTGTCCGTCGCTGAGAGGGAAAAACCGCATCCGCTGGGACAGGTGCGCAAGGTCTGATTCGCCGTCCTGCTGGTCTTTTTTGGAAGTATTTTCTTTCACTTTCCTTTCTCCGGAGGCATGTCCGAGATAAGACGAGCGAGTCCTTCCAAGATCCTTTTTTCTTCTAATTTGAGACGTCTGTCGTGTCGTTTTCGCTGGCTAGCCTTGCTACGAGTTAGCATAGGTAGCGGTGTGACGCAGTTAACGCCATCGAGCGAAGCAGTCTGCAGAAAGTGTCGTTTTCGCTGGCTAGCCTTGCTACGAGTTAGCATAGGTAGCGGTGTGACGCAGTTAACGCCATCGAGCGAAGCAGTCTGCAGAAAGAGAAGAAAAAAACTTCGAGGTTAAGGAAAAATGTGCCGGACTAGCTTTCGCTAGCCCAGCAGTACACAGGAATAATTCTCTGTGCGCTCTGTGTAGGGAGGAAGCTCACCTCGAGTTGCTGTTGGACGTGAGCAGAGCAACGAGCAAGTTACTGTTGGACGTGAGCAGAGCAACGAGCAAGTTACTGTTGGACGTGAGCAGAGCAACGAGCGAGTTGCTGCTGGATGTGAGCAGAGCAGCGAGCGAGTTGCTATGGACGGAAGCAGAGCAGCGAGCAAGTTGCTGTTGGACGTGAGCAAAGCAACGAGCGAGTAGCTGTTGGACGGGAGCAGAGCAACGAGCGAGTTGCTGTTGGACGGGAGCAGAGCAACGAGCGAGTTGCTGTTGGACGGGAGCAGAGCAACGAGCGAGTTGCTGTTGGACGGTAGCTGAGCAATGAGCGAGTTGCTGTTGGACGGGAGCAGAGCAGTGAGCGAGTTGCTGTTGGACGTGAGCAGAGCAACGAGCGAGTTGCTGTGGACGGGAGCGGAGCAGCGAGCGAGTTGCTGTGGACGGGAGCAGAGCAACGTGCGAGTTGCTGTGGACGGGAGCAGAGCAGCGAGCGAGTTGCTGTGGACGGGAGCAGAGCAGTGAGCGAGTTGCTGTGGAAGTGAGCAGAACAGCAAGCTGGTTACCGTTGGACATGAGCAGAGCAGCTAGCGAGTTGCTGTGTACGGGAACAGAGCAGCGAGTGAGTTGCTGTGGACGGGAGCAGATCGGCGAGCGAGTTGCTGTGGAACAGTGAATTTCTGTATCCAGGCCAGAAGAAGCAGGCGAGATGAGTCCTGGGAAAAAAAGAAACAGGAGTCGCTGAGACAGGAGTCGGTGAGTCATAACTCGGTGGATAAAAATTTGGAGTTAATGGAGGAATTGAAAAAAGCAATAAACTTTCTCACTATGGAACTTGCAAGTTTGAGAGCTGAGCAAAAAAACATTACTCAACTGGTAGAGGAGATGAAGCAAATGAAAGCTCAGGAGATCATCAGAGATGAACGACTAGCTCAATTGGAACAAAAGTGTGATGACATGGAACAATACATAAGAGGCGAGAATCTGGTAATTTCTGGACTCGAGGTTAAAAAACGCGGGACATATGCAGAAAGAACTGCAGGCGTTGACATGACTGAAGAAGGATCATCAGAACAACTGCAGTCTCTGGAGAATCAGGTAGTCACTTTCTTAAGTGACAAAGGCATTAACATTAAACATGATGACATTTCCACCTGTTACACACTGCCCAATAGAGCTAACAAACTTAAACCATCAGTACTCATCAGATTCATTGGAAGGAAACAAAGAAACAGGGTAATGATGCAGTCAAAGAAACTCATAAACACTAATGTCTACATGAATGAACACCTAACTAAAAAAAACGCAAACATTGCACATGCAGCAAGGTTGTTGAAAAAGGACAAAAAAATAACAAAAACTTGGACAAGAAACGGAAACATATGGATCAAAGTACATGAAAGTTCTCAAGCTAAAATAATAAAAGATCTGAAAGACTTAGACACATTTAGATGAGCTCAAAAATGACAAATCACCAATCACTATCACATGTTCATACACAAAAATTGACAAAAATGAACAAACAAACAAATACATTAAAACATGACAACAACAAACGAAGACTCAGAGTTTAAAATATACAATGTTGAAGATGTGGTTGATGCAAATTTTTATCCTGCTATAAAAGACTGTGAATACTATAATGAAGAACAGTTTAATGACATCAATATAACAAATGGAGATCTCTCTATTATTCACATCAATAGTAGAAGTATAATAATAATAATGTCTTTGTCTGTCATCTGTGTATGTTTCCCATACACAGACGAAATTCGTCTCTGCATTTAACCCATCCACCACCAGGTGGTGCAGTGAGCAGCCAGAAAGCACCCGGGGAGCTGGAGAATTAGGTGTGCACTCATAGACACCCCAAGGTGTGTAGTGGCTGGGGCGCGAACCCGCGTCCTTCGGGTCCCAAGTCAAAAGCCCTGCCAATGCAAACATATACAAAATAACAGATTATTTAAAACAGTTCAACAGAACTTTTACATTAATAGCACTGTCAGAGACATGGCTTAATGATGAAAACAAAAATAATGTTCACATCGAAGGATATGAATTATATCATTTAAACAGAAACAATAAAAAAGGTGGTGGAGTAGCTCTATTTGTCAAAAATGAAATAAAGTGTAGAATAATTAATGAAATGTCAATAATTGTTGACAATCTTATGGAAATAATAACAATAGAAATATTAAACGAAAATGCTAAAAACATATCCATAAGTTGTGTATATCGATCACCAGGATCAAATATAGAAATATTCACCGATAAAATCATACAACTATTGGAAAAGAGTTTAAATAAAAAAGTTTTCTTGTGTGGAGACTTTAATATTGACCTGGGAAATAAAACAGATTCAAATAACATCAGCACATTTCTAAATTCAATGTATAGTTTAAATCTTTATCCGTTAATATCAAAACCAACAAGAATTACAACTCATAGTGCTACGATAATTGACAACATTTTCACAAATATAACAAATGGGGATGTGACAGGTGGTATCTTAACAACTGATTTAAGTGATCATTTACCAGTTTTCACTATCTACAGGAATGATCTAAACATTACAAAAGAAGTTACAATTAAGAAAAAATAATAAACACATAAAAAAGCTATGGATCAATTAAAATATGATTTACAGAAGCAAAACTGGAAGGACGTGTATGTTGATGATGTTAACAGATCATATGATGAATTTATGAATATTTTAGAAGCTCTGTATGAAAAGAATTGTGTGCAAAGGAATCGTAGAAAAATAAATATTGTCGACCAACCTTGGATGACTAAAGGGTTGAGAAATGCTTGTAAAAAAATTACTTGTATTCATGTTTCTTAAAAACGAGAACACAACAAGCTGAAGAAAAATATAAAAAATATAAAAATAAATTGGTAATGATTATAAGAAAATGCAAGAAAGAATACTATAGTGATTTATTAAACAAGAGTAATGGTGACACTAAAACAACATGGCGAGTTATAAATGATGTTCTAAAAAGTCATAAAGCGAAAACGAACATTGCAAAATATTTTGTGAAAGATGACAAAGAAATACATGATGAGAATGATATCGTAAATGAATTTAATCAATATTTTGTAAATATTGGATCAAGCCTTGCAGCTAAAATACCAAAAGTAGATAATAATGTGTGTCATTCAATTAAAAGTTGCACCAACAGTATTTTTCTTAATGGAACTAACAAAGAGGAAATTATGAAAATGGTAAAAAATCTCTCAGACAAGAGATCAAAAGACTGGGTGGACATGGATATGATGTTCGTAAAAGAAATGAGTTATGTTATTGAACCGTTTACATATATATGCAATTTATCTTTTTCAACAGGAATATTTCCAGATAACATGAAAGTAGCAAAGGTAATTCCTCTTTTTAAAAATGGTGATAAATGTGTATTCAATAATTATAGGCCAATATCCTTGTTACCACAGTTCTCAAAAATTCTAGAAAAACTATTTGTGACCAGATTGGATCAATTTATTGATAAACAAAATATTTTAAGTAGCAGTCAGTATGGGTTTAGAGGAAAAACTCTACATCAATGGCTCTCATGGATTTAATGGAACAAATAACTAATGCTGTCGATCATAAACAGTACTGTGTTAGTGTTTTTGTTGATCTAAAAAAAGCATTTGATACCTTGACCACACCATTCTCCTTGAAAAACTAAATAAATATGGTATTAGAGGACCAGCGTTACAGTGGGTATCTAGCTATTTGAAAGATAGGAAACAGTTTGTGCAAATAAATGATGTTAGGTCTGACCTCTGTGATATCACTTGTGGAGTTCCTCGGGGCTCTGTGCTTGGACCAACGTTATTTATTTTATATGTGAATGACTTGGTAAATGTGTCAGGACTTTTTAAATGTGTTCTTTTTGCCGATGACACCACATTTTTCTGTTCGGGTAAAGACATAAAACAGATTTTGGATATGATGAAAACAGAATTTATAAAAATACAAACTTGGTTTAAATTAAACAAATTATCTTTGAATTTAGATAAAACTAATTACATGATATTCAGTAACAAAAAGAGAATTGTTGACGATCCATTTGAAATTGAAGATGTTGTGATCTGTAAAGTGAGTGAAGTGAAGTTTCTGGGTGTTATCATTGATGACAAACTGACATGGAAACATCATGTAAATTCCATTAAAACAAAAATAGCTAGATCAATTGCAGTACTGTATAAAGTCAGGGATTTTTTAATTGATAAAGCTCTGTATATGTTGTATAACACAATCATTGTTCCACATTTAATCTATTGTATTGAGGTTTGGGGAAAAGCGTGCAAAACAATTACAAAGCCTGTTTTTATTTTACAAAAGAGAGCTGTAAGAGTAATCACCAGAAAACATTTCAGTCACCCATCAAACACCTTGTTTCTTCAGCTAAATTTATTGAAATTCCAGGAATTGGTAGAATATAGTATTTTATCAGTTATGTATAGGGCTCATAATAACACATTACCTTTAAATATCCAAAGACATTTTATAAAAAGACAAAGTTATTACAATCTCAAAGGGACAGAGATATTCATCAAACCACAATTCAGAACCAGCTTAAAGGGACGGTCTACCTCAATTCAGGGAGTTCGATTGTGGAATGTTCTGGAGAGTGATGTTAAAAATGCAAA
>JBBPBX010036300.1:0-31552 GCA_038048925.1 Garcialebias charrua | reverse complement strand
CGCTCGGAGCTTCCGATCACTGCTCTCTGATCCTGGCCCCAAGACAACTCCCCCCACTCAGGCGCTCCAAGCCGGAACAAAGAGAGATAAGAATCTGGCCTCAAGATAGTTCCCCCATGTTGAGAGACTGTTTTGAGAAGACAAACTGGTCTGTTTTCAGAGAAGCAGCTACTGATGGAAGCTCAGTTGATCTGGAACTCTATGCTTCCTCAGTCCTGGGCTACATCAGTACATGCTCTGAAAATGTATCCATAAAAAAATATGTTAAATCTTACCCGAACCGGAAACCCTGGTTAAATAAAGAAGTTCACGCCTTGCTAGCAGCCAGGGACACTGCATTCAAGTCAGGAGATAAAGAGGAGCTGAGAAAGAGCAGGAAAGAACTGAAGGATGGCATTAAGAAGGCCAAGGCCACGTATGCACAGAGGATCGAGGGACAGTTCACCTCACAAGACCCACGGAGCATGTGGAAGGGTATTAAATGCATAACAGATTACAAAGGCAAGAACAAACAATGCCCCAGGGACCCATCTCTGCCTGATGCCCTCAATAAGTTTTATGCACGTTTTGATGATCCAAACAGACCAGCTAGCACCAGACTCACCTCATCACCAGATGAAGAGCATCTCAGAGTGACCGCAGCAGAAGTGAGAGGCAGTCTCAGAAAGATTAATCCTCATAAAGCAACCGGACCAGACAACATCCCAGGGAAAGTTCTGAAGGAATGTGCGGACCAGCTCTGTGAGGTGCTGGCTGACATCTTCACCACCTCACTTGCACTGGAGTCAGTTCCCACCTGCCTGAAGACCGCGACCATCATCCCAGTCCCAAAGAGCTCCACAGTGACTGGTCTGAATGACTATAGACCAGTGGCCCTCACCCCGGTAGTCGCTAAATGTTTTGAGAAACTGGTCATGACCC
This sequence comes from Garcialebias charrua, assembly GCA_038048925.1. NCBI lineage: Eukaryota > Metazoa > Chordata > Actinopteri > Cyprinodontiformes > Rivulidae > Garcialebias > Garcialebias charrua. The sequence continues at coordinate 30,631 of JBBPBX010036300.1, read as the reverse complement.
ACATCAAGGCAACCGTCAACATCAACGAGGACCCTCATCAATACGCATACCGTGAGAACCGATCAACAGAGGACGCCATTTCTTCCGTGGTCCACACTGCTCTCACCCACCTGGATCAGAAGGACTCATACGTGCGTCTGCTCTTTGTGGACTTCACATCTGCCTTCAACACCATGATCCCCCAAACTCTGATAGACAAACTATCTACACTTGGACTAAGCCCCTCTATTTGTAACTGGGTACTAGACTTCTTAACAGACAGACCACAGTCCGTGAAGATCCACAACTTCTCCTCCTCCACCATAACCCTCAGCACTGGCTCTCCTCAGGGATGTGTGCTGAGCCCCCTTCTGTTCACTCTGCTCACATATGATTGTACAGCCACACTTCCAGGCTGTCATATTGTTAAGTTTGCAGATGATACAGCGGTGGTGGGATGCATCACAAACAATGATGAGTCCAGCTACAGACAGGAGGTGGAACACCTGGAGAGCTGGTGCAAAGAGAATAATCTTCACATGAATGTGAAGAAGACAAAGGAGATGATTGTGGACTTCAGAAGGAACAAACACACCCACGCCCCACTGAAAATAGGTGGGTCTGCAGTGGAAGTGGTCTCCAGCTACAAATACTTGGGTGTACACATGAATGATAACCTCAGCTGGAGCAACAACACCACCAGCCTGATCAAGAAAGGTCATCAGAGACTCTACTTCCTCAGACGGCTGAGACGAGCTGGTCTGAGCAGCCCAGTTCTCACCTCGTTCTACAGGTGTGCAGTGGAGAGCATCCTGTGCTCCAGCATCAACGTGTGGCATGGAGGCTGCACAGTTGAAGAGAGGAAAGCTCTACAGAGAGTGGTGAAGGCTGCACAGAAGTCTGTTGGAGTCAGTCTCCCCACCATCACAGACATTTACACCTCCAGATGCAGGAAAAGAGCCACCTGCATCATGAAAGACCTCACTCACCCAGCACACTCACTCTTTGTCCCACTCCCCTCAGGACGGAGGTTGAGGAGCATCAAATGTAGAACCACTAGACTGAGGAACAGCTTCTACCCTGAGGCTGTTAGACTCATGAATAAATAAATAAAAAAAAAAACACTGCAAAATATCACATCATGCTGATGCTGATCTGTTTTCTTGTTGCTGTGTTCATCTGTGTTCATCTGTGACCATCTGCTCATACAAACTCATGTTCGTGCTGCTGTTTATTCCCACTATATTAGGCTTAGTGTATTACTAGTTGATGTTTTTCTTAGTTAATTCTAGATGTTATTACTGTTTTTCTCTTGCATTTGTTGTTGGATGTAACTGGGACCCCGTGTACATAATCTCGTTTTCATCACATGTACCACATGCGGTGCAAATGACAATAAAGACTCTCTGACTCTGACTCTGACTCTCTGACTCTGACTCTCCTCAAGTACTCTGCCACCTATGTTAGGGAGGCCAATAATTGCTGGTCCACCCAGCCAAGTTACCAGGTGGTCCACAAGGTTTGGCTCTGCACTAAGGATCTCTCCCTATGGGTGGAGTCTCGTAAGTTGGCTCCCTAGTTCATCGACCCATTCCCCATAACCAGGGTCATTAATCCAGTGGCAGTGTTCTCCTCCAGTTGCCCTGCTCCCTCAAGGTGCACCCCACATTTCACGTCTCCTGTCTTATGCCTTTTTGAGGTCCCGTTTAGCACCCTCCTCCAGTCCCACTCCTCATGACCAACTCATTGATGGCTCCCTGGCCTACACCATCAGGAGACTCCTCTGCTCCAGATGGTGGGGTTGGGGACTTCACTACAGTATCTGGTTGACTGGGAGGGATATGGGCCTGAAGAATGTTCCTGGGCCCCTGCCCGCCACATTTTGGACAAATCATTGATCAGGCTTCATAGTTGCTGAGCAACCTGGTGGTCCGTCAGGAGCCAGACCTTAAAGATGGGGTTCTGTACTTACCCCTTTTTAATGCCTCAGCCTGTCATGTTTCATGATTTGTTTTCTACTGCCATGTGTTGTCTGTCCTGTCACTCATTCAGCTCATGTCATGCACCAAGCCTTCTCTGCCTTCCTCTACAATCAGTTTCATTCATCACACCTGTTCACCTCCCTTAAAGCTGCACTATGTAACTTTGTAGTGCAGTCTGTAACTTTTCTAATATATTTTTAATATATTTCTTCACTCTGTCACTATCTACTGACAGACTGATGTTAGACAAAGTAATCTCTGAAAAAAACTATAGTCCCCTTGCTTCTCTATCAGCATTTATAAAAACACTAAAAACACAGAGTGACCCGCCGTTAACCAGCCAATAAAAACAGAGTTTGAATTTGAATCAGCCAATAAAAACAGAGCTTGAATTTGAATTTCAGCAGAGCAAGGAAGAGCAGAGCCATATATGGCTCTGAGGGGGAGGGATCAGAATGCTTTGCCTGTTGAAAATATTTCTAAGTTTTGTGCTCGACAGAAAGTTACACATAGCACCTTTAAGCTCCCTGTTCACCCTCATTCAGTGCCAGATTCTCGAACCTGTTCCAGTAGTAGAAATCCAGCAGCCCTTGTTCTTTTGTTTTGTTTTTTTTAAACTTTTACCTTGACCCCGAACCTCTGCCTGTTTTTGACCCCTCGCCTTGCCTTATTTGTATTTGTCTGCACTTCTAACCACGCCCAGCTGGCATTTTGACGTCTAGTCACCGTTGAATCAACATCTGACGGTCGTGTTGGATAACCGTTGAATTTTGTGTTGATTTTGCAAATCTAATCAACGTTGAAGTAGCAACATCATTTCTACGTCAGATTCTCAACGTTGAAGTAGCAACATCATTTCAACGTCAGATTTCTCAACATAGGTGAATTTGCCAACGTTTATTCAATATTGATTTTGGTTTAGATTTTGCAAATCTAATCAACGTTGAGGTAGCAACGCCATTTCAACGTCAGATTTCTCAACATAGGTGAATTTGCCAACGTTTATTCAATATTGATTTTGGTTTAGATTTTGCAAATCTAATCAACGTTGAGGTAGCAACGCCATTTCCACGTCAGATTTCTCAACATATTAAGTCCTGCATTTTAACAGTTTGACACAAAAATACATTTTGATCACTGTTTCAAGTATTGAGGTGCTGATGTGATCTCATCATATAACAGTGCCACCCTAATTGGACTTGTCTATTTTCACTATGAACATAGCAATCACAAAAATGTCTGAAAAATAATTTAATCTACATTACATGTTTACAACACAGTCAGCTAGGAAGAATCCAACAGAGACCAGAAATTTAGAAAACTGCTTTATTGTCTTAGACAATAATAATTAAAAAAATGGCCCAAACATTGGGCAACACTGAAAGGAATTCTTGTCCATTTCTGCTTTTAAAGCACTTAAATCAATTTTAAATATTTATATACAGATTTCCTGTAAAATCAAAAAGATAAAGAAGATGTGGGCACTCAGCCTGGGTACAGCTGCTACTGGACCCCCAGGGTGTCTTTGGTGAACCTGTAGCCAGGATGTGGGCACTCAGCCTGGGTACACTTGCTCGAGGACCCCACGGGTGTCTTTGGTGAACCTGTAGCCAGGACGCGTCTCATACCCAGGAAAGGGACGGCCTGTCTTGGCCAAGGCTGACTGATCTGTTTAAAAAATAAACACAAAAGAAGAACATTTCTACAGCAGCTATTGTAAATGGTGGTATAATTTTAAGCAGTGGGAATGATAATTTTGCACCACAATTTTTAGCTTAACTGGGGCGAAAAAAGAAATATGAACATGTGACATTTGCTGAAGTCAGTAAAAGTTGTTCAGACTAAGCAACGTGCTGCATTTATACTGTCAATATTATACTTTTGATCACAATTTACCTTTGTCCACGAGAGGAAGACCTCGACCTCCAACGCCGCCTCTGAGAAAGGGACTGTCTTGGCCAGGTCTGACTGATCTGTTTAAAGCATGCAACAGCAAAATTGGTACACATCGCATCGTGAGTTAGATGAATTGTTACATCTCTAATTTTGATCATATTTAAATTAAATACCTTTGATCATTAGAAAGAGACTCAGAGGGACTCCTGCTACCATTGCATCCCAAGATTTGAGATTGAGTGCTTGAGGGGATGTCCATCGGGGTTCTTTCTGCATTTTAGAGGGTTTAAACATAAGTGTTAATATGTCAAAAATGTAAATTACTTTACACAAGGTTTCCAAGTACCCCAAGGGGTACGTGTACCCCCATTTGAGATACAGTGGAATACTAAACTTAAAAATATTTGATACTCAAAGACAAAACGGGTCTCACACAAATGCATACCAAAATGAGCATTTGTCGTTTGTGGAGGAGTAGGCAGTATAGGGGATAATTAAGTTTTATCGTTTAATGTTAAACATATTTCTGAGACATTTTAGGCTTAGTGGCCTAACAGAGCAGAATGGGGGTACACGTACCTTCTCTGACCCCGGTCTCTATGCATGTGTGTTGGTCTGCTGAAGGCGTGGACAGATGCAGCAGAGGCCCCGCTCCCGGAAGGAAGTCGTTGTTTGGGTCCTCAGCGTAGATACGAGCCTCAAACGAGTGGCCCCTCAGGGTTATGTCGTCCTGGAGGAGGGGCAGGGGCTCCCCTGCTGCCACCTGGAAGAGATTTTTATTACAAAATAAACTAAACTTTTAGTATAAGTTATGGTTTCCAGAGAGTTTTCAGCTCTCCGTCTCACCCTGAGCTGCCACTCCACCAGGTCGGTTCCAGTGATCATCTCGGTGACGGGATGCTCCACCTGCAGCCTCGTGTTCATCTCCATGAAGTAGAAGTTGTGCTGAGCGTCCATTACAAACTCCACAGTACCTGCAGGAATGGATCACAACATTTGTAGTGGGTGTGTGTAATAAGTCGCTGTGGTGGGAGGAGTTTAGCTTTGCATGTCTTCACCTGCTCCAACGTAGCTCACGGCTTTAGCTGCTCTGACAGCTGCCTCTCCAAGTTTCCTCCGAACCTCAGGGCTTATCCCAGGCTGAGAAAGTCCAGGTGGAAATACTGTATGGAGGAAGGTAAAGGATAAACATGTTCACAAGTGTCTATAAAACATATCCACATAATTTAAACCTCAGGTGAAGAAGGTGCTGGTAACCTGTTGTGATTCATGAAAAAAGCTTCAAAACAAAATGCTTCGCTTTTGAAGCCTCACTGACCACAAAAAGCTGCCTGCAGTTAAATCCCAAAGTTGCTACAATCTTAAGGGAACAGAGATTTTTGTAAAACCACAGTACAAAACCAGATTAAAAGGGACGATCTACTTCAATACAGGGAATTGGATTGTGGAATGGTTTGGAAAATGATGTAAAAAAAAAAAAAAGCTAATTCAATGTTTATGTTTAAGAGAATGATCAAAACTAAATTGTTGAAAAAACACATAAATTAGTTAAATGTGAAATGTACTAGAAATTGAAAATTGGGATGAGTTATTCATTTTGTTCTGTTATTTATAGATGATTATTGTTTGAATTGATTTTTCAATTGATTGTTTTAAAAAAGGGGCAGGTATAATAAGATTCTTCTTCTTTCTGCTACCTTTCATTTTATGTTTTGTTTTCATACAATATGTGAAATTGTTTTGCGTTTTAATTTAAAATGAATAAATTAAAATAAATAAATAAATCATGTTTTTACTCAAATAATTCACGGGACTAAAAACAAATACTGTATTAAGAAGAAAATAATGTCACAATTACACACCGATGGAAGGATTACTTCACAAAAAGTACCTCAACTTCAAGTCCGGATCTTTGAATTTAAAATGTCTCATGTGACAAAGATGCTGAATATAAACCCTCTGTTTTGATTAAACCGTGTCAAACGGACATCTGTTTTAAATGTAAACAGCTGTGAACTCCACTCACCCCTGGAGCTTCCTCTATGATCTTGTGATGTCTCTGCTGGACGCTGCAGTCCCTCTCAAACAGATAGACGGCGTTACCGTGCATGTCTCCAAACACTTGAACCTCTACATGTCTGCCAACAACACACAGCGAGACATTTGAAAACTTGCTAGTTCTTCAAAGACCAAATCAAACAGTCCTCTGAGCGTACCTGGGATCCTCTACGAACTTCTCAATAAGCATGACGTCATCATTGAAGGACTTCCTGGCTTCACGTCTCGCTGACTCCAGCTGTTCGATGAAGTCCGAGTCTGACCGGGCGATACGCATTCCCTAAAACACGCAAGGTTCAAATCAAGCTCGTGGAAGTTATGCTATCAAAGTTATTTCAGTTCTTCTCTGCGTCCTTTCACCTTCCCTCCTCCTCCACGGACTGCCTTGATCATCACAGGATAACCAATCTTTGCAGCCTCTGCCTGCAGCCTCTCGTTGGTTTGGTCCTCTCCATGGTAACCACCTATGATTGGCACCCCAGCAGCTGACATGATGTGTTTGGATGTGCTGAGACAAGAAAAAAAAAACTTGCATTATAACTTTTGGAAAAAAATGTCTACAGTTGCAAAGACGCTCAGTCCTCATCAGAAAAACTCAAAAATATGTGTTTCAGGAAGGCGGGTCACCTCTTGATGCCCATGTCTCGGATGGCTGAAGAAGGCGGTCCGATGAAGATGATTCCTTCCTGTTTACAAGCTTCTGCAAACTCTGTGTTTTCTGACAGGAAGCCATAACCAGGATGGACTGACTGTAAACACAAACGTGTAACGTTTAATGAAGAGAAAGGTGGAAATTATTATTTTTTTAAAGATGGAGGATGAAACGTTCTTTATGACTTTAAGGAAAAAAGTGGCCTGTCTTGTCCTCACATCTGTCCTCACATCTTTGTGTGACCACAGCCAATGCTGACAGATATAAGAGGGGGAACAATGTTTTTTTTGTTTGTTTTTTTAAAGCACATGATTAAAAAAAGTCATTGATCGATGGGCAGTATGGGGGATAAGTTTTATCATTTAATGTTAAACATATTTCTGAGACATTTTAGGCTTAGTGGCCTAACAGAGCAGACCACAAAAACATTAAACTCCAGCTCTTTTTTTCCCAACCACCTCATTCAGCAGACCATCACAAGTACAACAGCCCAGTGTTAGCGCGGGATAGCCAGCTAGCTAGCCCGCGCTAATACTGGACTGCTAGCCCCTACACTACATGCGTTCCGCTCCGGTCCGACCTCCGCAGCAAATACGCACCCAATATATCAATGAGACTGTTTACACACAGCCGCCGTGCGGAGCCAGTGTAGCTAGCTCGGACGGTAGCTAGTAGACGGTAGCATGCGGTCCAAGCTAGCTAGCTAGCTAGCTCGAAAAAAATCTCGAAGCTCGAAATATACAGCTCGAAAATATCGGCACAGCTAGTAAGCCGTTGGTAAATTCTGCTGTTGACTGTATGCCCCCAAAATAATCGTTCAAAGTTTGTCAAGGGTTTATTAACTAATGTGATAGATTTACAAAACTTTACTTACCGTTGTTGCAGCTAAATTCGGCCCGCGCAGCCTCTGTGACCAAGACAATCCACTCCACGCATGCGCACAACGTTCTGTTCTTCTTCTTCTTCTTCTTCTGTGAGGTTTTACGGCAGTTTACAACCTTCCAGTGTATTACCGCCATCTAGTGCGCACACCGTTCACCATACAAAAAAAAAAGAAGAAAAAAAAGTTCCGAAAAGACGCCGGGAGAAAATAAAAAGGAATGAAGAACTCAAACATTAGATTCATAGTTGAGGTTTCAACATTGAATCAGTATTCATGTGTCAACACTTTTCCAACGGTTAATTAATCAACATTGATTGGATGTTGGAACAAGGTTATTTTTCAACCAACATATTCCAGCAAAATCTTTTAGTCACGTTTGTGAAAAATAATGTTGATAATACATACAACTCAAAACTGGTTTATATTTCAAAGGTGAATCCACAGTGAGTTAACAACACAATTTCAATGGTTTGGTGTTCAACATTGTTTTGATGTTGAATGAATGTTTTTTCTTAAACTGACGCTATTTCAACCATATTTAAACGTTTAAAGTCGGTCGAATGCCAGCTGGGCGGTAATGACCCTGACTGCCTCTTGACTTTCTTTTGGATTACATTTTTGGCTCTGGCTTCTACTCTCTGCTCACTCATCTTTGAACCTTGCTACGTCTACTAGACCACAAACCTGGATTCTCCTTTCTGGACTCTTAACAAGCCTGGACCACTCCGCTGATGCAGTTCACTCTCCCTGAGTGACGTCACCGGCAACGGTGAGACTACAGCTCAGTCAAACCATCAAGAAAGAAGATCGGACTGGCCCCAGGACCCAGACCTTGACCAGAAGCAACATGTGTTTAATAAACATATTTAAACCATTCCTGTGTATTGGTGTTGTTGTGCTGATAAAAAAAAAAGGTTCTTGTCACAATCAGTCAGATTTTAAGTTTGTCTCAGAGTAATAAAAACCTGACTAACTTGAAATTGTCTGGTGTTAAACCAAGAAAAAATAAAGGTTGTGTGTTTTGGACCTGAAGATCTAACTGTATTATGTAAATTGGTCACCCCCATCATTTTAGGAAACTATGCTTTGTTTTTATATTGCTTAAACATATAGTCTCCTCAAATGATTGAGTTGGATGGTGCAGTGGTTAATGATTATTCTAAGGTGGCCAAGGCCACCATTGGCCACCCCCTGGCTCTGCCACTGCACCTGGCGGTGGATAAAATTGGTCCTTTGACTCACCAGAATATGCCACTCTGGGCAGCCTTGGATAAGAAAAATAGCCTAGCTCTGTTCTTCTCCACACTGTAACTCATACCCACTGGAATATCTTGCATCAAAAAACATTTAGGTTGACTTACATTCCTTGTTCAGTTCCAGTCCTGAAAAACACTCATCTTGAAAACTGCAGACATTCACTATTCAAATCTTTCAGTGATGGTGGACATCAGCATATAAAATACACAAAAATGATTTATGCAGCAGCCTTACAAGAGATGATTTTCATGGTACCTACATCAGATCCTAATCCCGATTCGTACATTCATATCTGACAATGTCTGGATGTCATTTCATGATATCATAACTTGATATTTTCCTTTGATTAGTTCACTCGCCGATTAGTGACACCAGTGGCTGCTTCTCCTGCAGAAACCGTCAGGATGCATAATCAGCAGAGAAGTGGCATGAACAATCAGGACTTTATTGATCAGGATATTAAACACAAATATTTTCTTTGAATATCAATGCAGCCAGGATTTTACTGAGCTTATTTTTAATAAATGATCCAGGGAAATGGTAAATATTGGAAAGAGTAATGTGTGACAGAAGCTCTGAGAAGACAAATGATCCCATCTGTATACAGTGTATCATCCAGATACTGGTGCCAAAAGGCTTTATGGGTAATTCTCCTCACTGAAATACAGCCAAAAGCCTCACAATGAGTCGTCACAGAGGCTGGATGAGGAGGAGCAGCCAGATTAATGTGAGAGGGAAACTAAACTGTGACTAGGTGACTTGTTTTATTACAGAGTCTTTAAACACGTAACAGCTATATATCAGCTGGACTTGGTCTTCCTTCATGTTTCTTGCTGTGTGTTGGAGGGGGAGTGTGTGTGCATCAGCCAAAGTCTGAAAATATTCCTGACATTTTGAGTAATGGTGCATATTGGAAGATTCTACAGTCAGTATTGAGTGAATGCTAACCTTGTGTCGATAACACTCCTGCTGTTATTAGCATGAGTTATTTTAGCCTGATTAACCGGCTGCAGAGCACCGTACTGTAGCTGCTGCTACTGCTAAACAAAACAATACTGAACAGCTGGAATTATTTTATTACATTTCTGTTTGGTTTCAGATCTGCATTAAAGGGTCTACTTTAAAGGGGACCTCAGATGTATTTTTTAAATTTTTATGGTATTTCTGTGGGATATCCAGACCCTATTCCTTCAATTTAATGCACAAAATAATTATTAGATAATCAATTATACCCTTTTTAATTCTGCCATTTTTAACTTTCGTTTTGAACGACCGGTTTCTTGAAGTCCACGCCCTTCAACGATCTGTTCACGCCCTCTGTAACAGCCAGTATCTGTAATGTGTTGTTGTTTTAAAATTAGCTCTTTTTTTATTACTCATTTGACTTACTGTTAGTGTTAGCTTAAGATAACTTACCGAAACCCGTCTGAGCGCGCCGCAGTTTGCTGCTCCTTTTAGCATTAGACCACCCGAATCCGAAGCTAATGTTAGCTTGTTCCTCTTCCGGTTTTCGCCAGCTCCGCTCGTTGCACGCGATGAGATTTTGGGAGTTATCGCTGTTCCAGTGAAGACAACACAAAGTTCACCAAGTGTCTCCCGTAAATTAATCTGTAAGGAGAAGGTCCTCTTGCTGCGAGCCTGCTGCGAGGCTGCTGCAAGGCTGTACAGTTGAAGCTCCGCTCCATCGCGCCGGAAGAGGGTCCCGTCGAACCCGGTCCTTCCGCCTGTGGTCCGCTCGTTTAATTTTTGCCGGCTGCGCGTTGGCAGCGATCGCAAATACACTAAAAATTGAACTAAAACATAAAAATAACAATTATACTTTATTTATAAAGCCATTTAAAAAAACACAGCTGCAACAAAGTGCTGTACACATGAAATTAAGAACATATAAACAAAAGATGAGATGAAATCATGAAAAACAACAGTCATGTGTTTAATACAGAAGTGGGTTGAGCCTAACCAGGGGTTGCTAGGTGAGGGGCTGGACTCAGGTTTGATCTGATTGGCTGGCGGCTTGTGACGTCAATAAATGCAGGAAGTGTGAATCCTGGTGTATTTATCAAAAATAAATAAATCTACTTAGAGTAAATAAACCACTGGGTGCATTTTTTTGGCACAAGGACTGTTTTTTTATGAAGTAAATACCCAAAGTTTAGTAAAAAAACATTAAAAAGTGAATTTTGCATGTGTGGTCCCCTTTAAAGGTTTCATAAGCATAACAACCTCTTTAGTGTTGCTTTCATGTGAAGTTTCTGTTGTGGAGTAATATTGAGTTGTTCTTGGATACTGTACACACTTTTTTGTCCCCCATTGCAGAGAAAGAGGGGGAAATACATACCCTCTGCTCGTCCTTCCATCCATCTGTGAATGTTGTGAGAATAACGTGAATAATAAGTGAGGTACCAACTTCCATGTTGGTGTGTGGTTACGTATAGACTGGGACAGGTCAATTTGATAATTGGGCTGGCACATGAAAATCCAAGATGGCCACCATACATTTGAAAACTGGCCACCCTGACCATTGGAGGAAACTCTGATTTTTAGTTTTAATACTGCTTAAAATTATTTGACTGATGAAGTCTTTTGGAAGAAATACAAAATGTTTCAACACAAAGAATCATCCAGAGGACCTGATTTAACTTTGCTGGATATTTTACCTGGATTATTGAGCATGAACTTTGATGTTTTGAACCACTTTGGCTATGGCTGCCTCAGAGGAGTTGATGGGGGAGAGGGTGGACTCCAGAAATCATCTTATCACAATGAAACTGTTTGGCCCACTATATGTGTGCTACTCTGGTGATTGAGTTTACTGTGGCTCCGCAGACTCATGAAGTCCATTGGATGAAAGACAAAACATTTCAACATAAAGAAACTGTCCAGAGGACCTGACTTAACTTTGTTGGATATTTCACCTGGATTATTGAGCATGAACTGTGATGCATAAAAGTATAGTTTCCTCAAATGATTGGGGTGACTGTTGGAGTGGTCAAAAATAAACAAGGTGGCTATGGCCACCATTGGCCACTCTCTGGCTCTGCCATTTCACCTGATGGTGAACAAAATTGCTCTCAAACTTACCTCTGTTCTTCTCCACAGTGTAACTCCTACTCACTTGAATATCTTGCACCAAAAACATTAAGGTTCATTCTCTACTCAATTTCAGTCCAGAAAAATACTCATCTCCAAAACTACAAACATTCACTATTCAAGCCCCTCAGTGACAGAGGACATTGGTGTATTGCGTGTTTAATTACCGGTAGTAAACATTCTTACAGTATCTCCACTGTTTTGTTGGACTTATTCTAGTATATTAGATGGACCTATAGAATCATGCATGTTGCTAAGATGAACCTACATTTAATTATTAGTGAGTTGTGTTCACTGATAGAATGAAAGTTTAGCAAGAGGCGTTCCTAAACCACTGTTGTGAGGAAATCTGACTGATCTGTTTTCTGAAGTCAGAGACTAAAGGGCGCGACGCCTCGCATTCTCTTGTCCATTGTAGCAAGCGGCAGACTGTGTGAGTCGCAGCGAGGCTGGGCAGCATATGGTGAAGTGTTGCTCCACGGCTGCTGATGCAGCCATCAAAGCACATTGTTCCAGCTTTGTTCAGGCTTCAAACACACTACTGGTCAGCCAGGAAAAAAAAAATCAAACACTGCCGTTTGCCAAAGGACTCAGAGAGACAGGTATTTGTCTCTGTGTAGTTTATTGGACATCCTGCAGGAACGTGCATCAGAACAAACCAGCTGCTGGCAGCCTGCCCAGCTGAGCTCTTCTGAAAGCTTTCCGTGGGTGTGCAGCGTACTTTATGTATTGATTGTCGGGAGATAGGTCACTTTGTTGTTATCAGATCAGAAGCCTTTATCATTCGCTCACTCCTACAACTAAAAACTATTTTATCAACATATGAAATAAATAGATGTTTAACATTGAACTTTACCTTCAAACACATTTTCAGTTGTACATTAAACTGCTGGTATTATTGACAAGTGTTTGTTGTCCTGTGTCGCAAATCAAGGAGGGGGAATTGGAAATACCCTCCATCCATCTGTCCATGCATGTTATGAGCATGATTGAAAAATACGTGAGGTACTGACTTACATGTTGGTATGTGGCCACATCTAGGTGTAAGAAAGGTTCATTTCTAAATTTGGGTTTCCATGCCAGAATCCGAGATGGCTGCCACCATATATCTATAAATCTTGTGGTCTGAAAAATATCAAAATAAAGCGTCAGGGTCAGGTTTCATTTCTGTGTGTGGCTGCATCTAGTCATGAAGGTCACTATGCATAGTTCCGTAATATCAGGGGCATTTCCAGTGCGTCCTCCATGTTGAAAGGCTGTCTCTAGCAGCAGGTACAGATACAGTGCTGTTTACTGGTAGTTAATTTACTCACATTTTTTTTCTTGGTTGTTTCGTGCTGGGTTAGATGTTACAACTGGGTAGACATTTGGGCAATGTGCAGTTTTCACTTAATCCCAAAAATAAGGAAACGTGAAGGACCTTGGAGGTCCTCACCACAGAACATCGTTGAGTCTGGCTAAGGATCTCCCCTCGAAGACGCCGTGCTCCGATCACTTTTTGTCCGGTAAACAAAATATTAAATCATTTTGTGAAACAATGTCAGAACAATGTTAGAGTATAACTGTCTGTGTTGGAACAGTTTTTTTTCTTCTCATGATTTAGCGTCTCTACTACTGTGGTTCACTTAGAAATGCTATGCTCAGGGGCGCCGTATGGGGGGTAAAAGTTGGTACAATTCCAAGGGCCCTTGACTGGCAGGGCCCCCAGATTGGCCTTTTTTTTTTTTCATGGTGTGGTGGGACCCTGATAATAATACATTAATGGTAGTAGCTTTGTTTTTACTTGTTTTAACAGTAAAACTTAAATATTATCTCTCCCAGACCAAAAAGCAAACATCCTCATATTTAACAAACACCCCCCTGTATCTGCATGAAATGGTATGTTCCTAGCTGCTTTAGCTCACTTGACGCTGCTGGTGTTACTTTGCAGTCAGAGGATGACAGAGTAACAACAAACATGCTGCCCAGAAAAATCGTAAAATCAGGCTGTCAAAAAAGGAAAGAGAAAAAAGAAAAGGAAGACAGACAAAGGAAAGGGTGTCGATTTGTAACACAGTTTTTCCCAAGAGATGTGGGTAGAGATGTGCGTGATTATCAACCTGTTCGCTAGCTTAGCCTCCATTTCACGATGGCATATTATGCCATCAGTTTGAGCGTGCAGTATGTTACCACTGATTTGAGAGCAGATATATGAACTAACAATAATCTGAAGCGTGTTTGTGTTCAGAACACATGCGCACGCCACGCTTGCTCATCGTGTCTCTGCCGGCGGCGGGGCTCCTCGTTTAAAAAAATAATAATTTTAGTTTTTAATCTTGCTTTAAATAGTGAATTGCATACTCTATGCAGACGGTTGCATGTACAATTCTCTAACAGTAAATATTGTGCTAATACCAGTATTGGACCAAAGGAAGCAAGCCTTTAATGTTATTTATGTAAAACTTTTGCTGGATCAGTTAGATTCTAGAGATGTGGCAAAAGCAGCTGTGCAGGGGGGCCCAATTGGATTTTTTGTCATGGGGCCCAATATTCCTGGCGCCCCCCCTGGCTATGCTACATGCTAACTTCCACACCGTAACACTCACAGCAACAAAGTTCTGGTTCTGGTCCCTTGTTGAGCCTAGACTGTTTGTTGTCAGAAGGCTGTGTGTTATTTTATTTAAACCCTTATTTAGCTGGTTAGATATGATTGAGACAGTGTACACATCTTTTTTTCAAGATAGACCAGGTCAACAATGACATTACAGCAGCTCTCAAAACATGACCCGTCATTAAACCAGTTATTAATAAAGCACACTTAAAATAAAGATGTGACTAAAAAAAAGAGAAAACACACATGAAGCTAAAATTGTACTAAAATGTGAGTAAATATCTGTTAAAGCATTTACTAAACAAATCTGTCAATAATAAAATAAATACATGTGTGTGGTATACACATACAGCATAACATACACTGTGAGTTATACTGTATATACTGTACAGTATATGCATGATACACACACATTGTATTTAATATACATAATATTTGAACACTGCAACATTGTCAGACTAGAACTATCAATTTATTTTGATTATATGTCCCCCTTGACTCTCATGTGAATAAAGCAGTGGGATGCTGTCTGTACAGAAAATATCCCATAACACAAATTAATATTTTGGATATTACTACATTTGTTCTATTGAATTATTTATTTTTTCAGGAAGGCCTGCACACAAGTCAAACACAGACTGGTCTCCTACACTGAAGTTGACAGACACACTTACTCTGACAAAATCAGCAGCAGAGGAACAGCAGGTAATGACACAAGCAACCGGCAACATAATTCAAAAATATTAAAGTAAATCTAAGATAAAATTACTAAAATCAATATAAAATGTAACATTTATCTTTGTGAATGAGTAAAAATGTTAGGAGCAACTGTATTTTTTTCTGCTTCGAGTAGCAAACTTGGAGTCTTATTTTAGACTTTGTGATGCAAACATGACAATGTTTACTCATCTTTTTTTTAAGGTACAGACGAGTGAAGGATCGAGTTCCATCCAAGGAAAAGCTCCACTGTGAGGACTCCTAGACCTTGGTCAAGTTTCAGATCCTAGACCCTGGTCCAGTCTTGGATCCTGAGGGGTTGGCTGCTCCAATCAGGCAGTCCCACATGACGAGGAATCTGTTCCAGTTTGTTTAAAATCAGAAACTGCACTGGTCTCCATCATTCCTTGTTGAAGAGTGTTTTTGATCTGGCATTTATTCTGTAGCCGAATCATTTTCATTAAAATACATACAATCGCCCACAGTTCTCATATTGTATTCAGTTTCAACTGTTTTGAATTTATTAGCTTTAACACTGAACTTTATCAGTCTCCTCCTGGAGGAGGAACCATACAGCAACATGCATGTTTTTATGTTTTGTACATGTCAATAGAACACTAAACTGGTAAGTTGCCAAAGAACAACCATTACATCTAGGTTTTATGTATGTGCAGTAGAATAATGTCTAGTAGAGGTGACATCACAATGAAACTACTTCTCAGTATTGGACATTAAACAATGTATCTTAATTATTGAAATAAAGAAGGTGAAACATGGTGCAACTGTTTTATTCAAACTAAAGATAAGCACATGTAAATTTAGGAATGCATGTTTCACAGCAACACCAAATGTACAGGTACAGTATTTGTCTGCGTTTAACACACTTCTGTGTATAACCCGCTTCGTCCAATTATTTTCAATAAATTGGAAAAATCCATAAATAACACGCTTCGCCCTATAAGATGCATCTATTATGCGTCATCGCTATGCGATGCGTCAGCGCCTCAGTTGCCCTGCTGAAAATGGCGGCCACAGAAGCGAGCGAGCACGAAGGACTTTACAAGATTAACACGGTAAAAACAATTATTTCTTTGCTGAGAAAAAATATATTTCTTAGCACAAGGGTTCCTAAGCTTAACCGTTCCTTAATCAATTCACGAAATGGTCAAATCTGCTGAATTTAAATTGTTTCGGTTTGACTTCTTCCAAACAGTCTCATTTATTTATAAATAAATAAATTTTTATCTCAAATGTCTTATACAGGTCAACAGTTTGTCAATTAAACCCATATAATTACACTTTGTAATTGTAAGCCTAAAAAATATCCGAGTGGTTTAAGAGCTGTTTATCTAAACAGTAGGTATCTGTTCACGTTAGCTAACTGCTAACAGATAAAAGAGCAATTTTTTTATAGCTCTAAATATCTTCTGCAGCTAACAGTTTGTAAATGACCACCACATAATTACCTATGTAAGTTTAAAGAAAATCTGCGGTGTGGTTTATGAGTTATCCTGCTAAAAAAAAAAACAGCTAACCTCACAGCTAATGGCAGCTACTGCTAGAGCAGGAGGCCGGGCAGTGACATTCAGTCCGAGCAGGAGGCTTTTTTCGGACACGAGCTAGAAACGGTCGGTGTACTCTCCGGAAGTTTCCCCCTAGCGGACAAAAGTGGTACTGCCCCATTTTTTGGCCAAAATGAAAAACAGTGATATCAGAGCCAAAAATGGATTTAAAAATATGGGGAAAAATCCATAATTAACACGCTTCGGCATATAACCCGCAGGACATTCAAATTAGTAAAAAAATTGTGTGTTATATGCCGACAAATACGGTACTTGAAAAGCAGATTTATTTATAGAAATGATATTTTCACTCATTTAATGCTGTGGTGCATGACTGCACACAACTTCTGGACCAAGTGGAGTTTCATCCATCTCCTGGGACTCAGTACCTTACACAGAAATACAGTACAACACAAAAGAGGAAAACTGTTAAAATGTTGTTCTTGTTTCAGGTTTTAAAACAACATTTAACCAATGGATTAAAAAGAGTTATCAAATTGTAACTTTTCACCACTAACTTTATTAACAAAGGCACAGTGGAAAATAAATAATATCAGTGAAATTTACTGTAAAACGTTAAATACTATGACTGAGCAATAATTACACACAAAAAAATTGTTACAACTAATTTAAGTATGAAAGGCAGTCATAGGCTAAATAAATAATGCAGTAGTGTGAGAGATATTATTGATATTTACTGTAGTACAAGTTACATAAGGTACGCTGAAGTAGCTTGTACTACATCATTGATATTTACTGTAGTACAAGCTACATCAGGTAAGCTGAAGTAGCTTGTACTACATATTTGATATTTACTGTAGTACAAGCTACATTAGGTAAGCTGATGTACCGGTAGCTTGTGTCACAGTAAATATCAATGATCTATAACTTAGCAAAGACTAGCTTAGCTGCTGTAGCTATGAGGGACATCTACGTGTATATTGTAATCACTTACTCTGCCAGTCACCAGAACTGTTATTAACATGAAGAGTTCGGACGTCCTTCAAATCTGTTATTGATTATAAGCATCCATGGAAAGCTGTGAAGCTCCTCCGTTGTAGGCACTCCTCGTGTTCACTAAATAATTAACGATATCAGAGTAACTTCTCGGTGACAACTTGTCCGCTTCGTCTGACATAATTTCTTTCTCCACCTCATAGGGGTAAACTCCGGCCGCATCTATTTTATGCCTGTATCTTGCTCTTGGTCAAGACACTGAACTCTGGTTTGTCTGTTGGCCATCTTCCACAAATGTACCTCCACATGTTCATGTTGCTGTTTTTCTTTCGTGCCCATCTGCTCATAAAGACTCATGTTCGTGCTGCTGTTTGGAGTGATGTTTTTCTATGATATTAGTGCTTAGTATATTGTTAGCTGATGTTTTTCTTAGTTCATATCTTAGATGTTATTACTGTTCTTCGCTTACATTTTATTGTTGGATGTAACTGGGACCCTGTGTACATAATCTCATTTCATCACATGTACCACATGTGGTGCAAATGACAATAAAGATTCTCTGACTCTCTGACATCTGGTGGAAAACCCAGTATTTCGCAATACCGGTCACGTGTGTGGGAACTGTGTATTGAAAACCAGGTTGCTGCATCAAAATCCAAGATGGATGGATGGTTTTATATTTGTGTGTGTGTGGGGTGGGGGTCCACAGAGGCGATCTGTTCTTTTAAATTAATGCTCAAATTCTGAAACCAGCTGTCCCTTCATATTAGATGGGCTTTAACCTGGTTTTAAATCTCATCCTAAAACTGTACTCAGCTTTAATACTGAATGAAAGTTTACTAATTGTCTCTTTTTTAATGGTTTAACTTTGTGTCTTGTCATGTTTTTCATTGTTTTCATTTTCTGAACTGTTGTTGGATAACTACTGTTTTTGTTGGTAGGATTCTAAGTCAGGCAGCACAGTGACTCAGTTGGTAGATCTGCTGCCTCTCAACGAGCAGGTCGCCAGTTCAAATCCCCGCCGGGGGCCTTTCTGGGTTGAGTTTGCATGTTCTCTCTTGCATGGGTTTTCTCCAGGTACTCCAGTTTCCTCTCACAGACCAAAAGCATGCATGTTAGACTGATTGGTAACTCTAAATTGTCCCGTATTTCCGGTGTATAGGTTGCACCTTTTTATGGCTTTTTCAAGGCCTGCGACCTATACACTGATGCGACCTATATATGGCTTTTTATCACTTTCGGCGAAACAAATGTTAAAATCCAGTTAATTTCACAATTACGTTCATTTATTAAGGAAAAGTTCAGCTCAGACATATATTTGCTTTAATTTTTATCAAACAAATAATTGTTTTTAAGTGTTAATCTTCTTAAAAGCCTTGCTGTGCGCTCCTGTGGCAGACATTTGCAGCAGAGCTAAACGTAGGTGCGACCTATACTCCAATGCGACCTATCTAGGGATTTTTCCAATTCTTTGGCAATAATTGGATGGTGCGACCTATACACCGGTGCGACCTATACACCAGAAAATACGGTATGTCTCCCTGTGATGGACTGGAGACTTAGCTAGGTGTCCCTGTGATGGACTAGAATATTTTTGATGTGCTGTTATGCAAAAAGAAATATGTAAACTCCAGAGAGCAGCCAACTGATTGGGTGAGGATGAACACAGAACAATGTGCTGCAGGACCAAATGTGTGAACCAGAGATGTTAGCTAGGCATAGCTTAAAGGTAACGGAACGACCATAACAGAACTTTACTCTCTCTCTTTCTCTCTTTACTTATGTTTGAATGACACAATGGGATTATTTACAGCTGTAGTTCCACGTTCAACATTGTTGTTGTTTTTAACGTCTAAAACTTGTCTCTAGGCCACCTCTGTGACCCAGTAATCTGACTGAATGGCATAAAAACCACAGCATAAACAGTGTCCCAGATCTGGAGCTCATCTATGGGAAACCCATGGCTATATTTCACTGACTGACTGACTGTCCTTCACCCAAAGGACTTCATCAGTCCAAAGAGCCACAACAAACTCAGTCCCACAAGCAGCACACTCACACAGTGGACCAACCAGTTTGCTGGTGATAAGTGGATTCTGGAGCCTGCCTTCTCCTCCATCGACTACTCTGTGGCAGCCAAAGTGGTTTGAAACGTCAAAGTTCATAATCGCAGCATATTTATCTGTCATGTATTCCCGGCCGTGTGTCACACATTTACTTATTTTGGTTTAAACATTTCAAACTGAGTTCAAATTCATATTTTCCAATATTTTCCCACAAGAAAAGGGGATCAGCCACTTTATTTTAGATATATTTTGATAATTAAAGGCATTTTTAACAAGCTGAAAGTCACAACGATGAGCTGTGGATGTTAGCATTAGCCTAAATGATCCTGCTTTGGTCAATTTCTATTAATGTGCAACTTTTGGACACTACTTTTACTATACTGTGTGAGCAGCTTCTAGAGCACAATGCACTGGAAGTAAAACAATGTTACAATTCTTAAAACCACTATAAAATGGATGAAATGCAATCTAGTGAATGAGTGGAGATTTTGAACACAGCTCACAAGACAGTTGTAATGATTTGCCATTGGTAACGTGGCTCCACTTGGCTCTCCTCTGTTTTTCTGAGGTGGAGGTGATTTGCCACTACAGTGGAGGCTGACCTGGTTCCCTGCTCTGTGGTAGGTGTTCGTCAATGCAATGTGAGCGGGATCGTAACAGGTCAGTGTTTTTGAGCCACTGTTACCATTGTAGTTTTGAATTGCCTCATCATTGAACTTCAATTTCTTTAGCTTATCCCGGCACTGCTTATAAGATCTGGTGTGGCCATGCTGCACCATCAACTCAGATATCTCTCTGTAAATGTGCTAAATTCTTTTGGTGTTGTCCATCAACATGAGGAGGAAGTGGCAGTTTAGATTTAGTTTGTCATTCATTCATTCAACCTTTATTTATTCAGGTAAATCTCATTGAGCCTCGAGGGCTCATTTACAAAAGCGACCTGCTACAAACTAAAGAATGATGAACAGCAATGGTAGAATTTCCTTAAACAACAAACAACAGAAAAAAAAAACATAGGAGAGAAATAGAAAGTGAAATGCAAAGTATCAAAACTAGCAAAACACCACAAGGTAGATGTACAAAATCAAAAACAAGAACATATCTGCAATGGTTTTTGCCAGGATTCCAAAAGATTCTTAAAACCATTTAGAGAGGTCAGGGCCGAGAGCTTCAGATCTTTTTGTAAGATATTCCAGGAAGCAGGAGCAGAGTAGGAGAAGGCCCTTTTTCCAAGTTCAGTCCTCACTGACGGAACACTGCAGGTAATCATGTCCTGAGAGCGCACACTGTAGCTGCACTCACGCAAAGACATGTAGGAGGAGATGTATGAGGGCAGCAGACCAAGAAGTGATTTAAAGATGAAAATGTACCAGTGGAAGAGTCTGCGTGAGGTTAATGATGTCCAGTTAACCAGTGAATACAGGGTGCAGTGGTGGGTACGATAATCACAACCAGTTATGAATCTTAGTGCACCATGATAGACCACATCCAACATCCGCAGGGTGCTTGTAGGAGCATTCATGTAGAGAATGTCACCGTAATCAATGGAGGGAAGGAAAGTCACAGATACAAGGCGTTTCCTAACATTCAGTGTTAGACATGATTTATTTCTGAAAAAGAAACCCAGTTTAACTTTCAGTTTCTTTACAGTTTACAGTTTACAGTATTGCTGGGTGGGTCATCCAGTGACCTAGCTCTTCTGACCAATCAATGGTAGCTGTCTGCTTACATCAAAATCAGAGCAGTCCACTTGGAACCACAAACAAGATGGTCCCATACTGGGCTGAGTTGGGGTGGGAAACGGAAGTGGGGAGGCCCTTGTCATGTGGAGACGATAGGAGTTAAGAAAGTGACAAAGTGTCATTTGAGAAGGGGAAGAAAATGTCGTTTGATCTCTGTCTCCCCTGGATCATTTCCATCAGCTTTATATCAGTTCAGCTGAGGACCACCATACAGACCATGGATCTCCCCTCATCCCTTCAGGCTAGAGCTTTTATTTCTAACCTGGGTCTGCATCTGGCCCGGCCTGACCCGAAAATTTGTGCACGGCCAAAATAATGTGCTGGATGGGCGTGCCGGGTCAGTGTCAGTCTTTTGATTGTTTAAATGGACGCACACGGCTGTGAAAATTTCTTGTGTTTGAGTTGTCTTAGGGAACTTTATGTGACTCATAGATTATTTTCAGAAAATGTCTTTCAATTTAGGCTGCAGAATGAATTTTACCTGAGATGACAATTGAAAAAAAAAGTAGAAAAAAAAAAAGGCTAAAACAAAAGCAAATACAACATAATTCACTTCTCCAAGAGAGGAAGGGGATAGTGGCTGTTGCATCTATGGATTTGGATCCTTCAAAATCATTAAAAAACTTCAAACTCTACAACAAAATTTCAATTTGTGTCCCATAACAGAAAAAGTAAAGGGAACTCAAAAGCAAAGTCTCTGTTTATTGTCCCATCACGCAGAAAAGAGGGGGAGTTGGACATACCCTCCATCAATCTCTCTCTGTAAATGGTAAATGTACTTATATAGCACTTTTTTGTCTTATCAAGACACTCAAAGATCTTTACAACACAATCTGTGTCCTCATTTACCCATTCATACGGCACTCTACTAGATCTATACAAAGATTAATCAGTACTTTGTTACATTCATACACTTATGGGACACACATCTGAGGCAATGAGGGGTTCAGTGTCTTACAGGGACATTTCAGCATGTGACTGCTGGTGAAATTAAACCCCCCAATTCTTGCAATGGAGGACGACTGCTCTAACCACTCAGCCACAGCCTCTCTGTCTGTCTTGTGAGCATTATAATTTGAAAAATAAATGAGGTGCCGACTTCCAGTCTACTGTGTAGCTACATATAGGTGAAAGAAAGGCCACTGCTGTAAATAAACATAACAGTCAATGTCAAAATCCAAGATGGTCACCGCCAGCCACCTCAATAATTTGAGGAAACTGTTTTCTAGGTTTTATATCACTTGCAAGTATAGTTGATTTGGTCAAAAACAAGCAATGTGCTGACCTCCATTTTTCTGTGTGGATTCATCTAGACATAAGAAAGGTCACTATTGAAAATTGGGTTACCACGTCAATATCCAAGATGGCCACCACCATAATACGGTATATGTAAACCATTAACTTCTATCATTTGAGGAAACTACCAGTATGCTTTCTAGATTTTATATTTCTTGAAAGTATAGTTTCTTCAAATGATTGGGGTGGCCAAAGACTAATCTGTGGCCAGGGCCACCATTGGCCACCCCCTGGCTCCAGCATTGCATCTGGTGGTGGATACAATTGTTCCCTCCACTTGCCAGGGTCTATCACTCTGTGCTGCTTCACACAAGCAAAAAATAATAATAAGCTAAGAAAATTGCTTGGCGATGGGGGACATTGTTATACAGCTTGTTAGATTTCTGTGCAGGGTCATGGGGGTCTGGTGCCTATCTGCTGCAGTCACTGGGCAAAAGGCAGGGCACACAGAAGCGGTCCGTGGCATGTGCGAACTGTGCGGCCGCACAAGGCGCCATATTATTATTATTATTATTATCCAGCAGGGGGTGGCATAAGAGGAGACCCCGCTCCTCGTTTTTTTCTTTATTTAAATCTTTTACAACTTTTGTTTTTAACAACATAACACAGAACACTACCGCGCTGCTCCTGGGCCACCCCACCCTTAATTTATTCACATGTCCTCAGTTTAATCACTGCAGCAGCTTCTGGATGCATTTCCTCAACCCAGGTCGTCCGCCCCCCCTCCACTTTCAGTTTCGGTTTTGTTACGGAGGTGACACTACGTGCGGTCAGTGGAAAGATGGAAGAGAGGAAGAGTGAAGAGAAAGATTAAAGAGAGAGAGTCTCTGGAAACAGACACAGCTAAATGTGCAAACATTGACACATTTTTCACTCAAACAGCTGCAGTTTGTTAATGAGAGATCAAACAGGTGAGACATGATGTTGAATTTTGCTGCAAAACACTGTTCAAGTTAATTATCAAGTCAATGAATTTTGTGGTGTGTAGCATTGTGACATAACATACTGTTAAATAATTTAAATAATATTATATGAGTCTGGATGAAGACCTGCTCTATATGAAAAGTGCCCTGAAATGTTAGCCCTTTAATGAAATTGGCCTGAATTGATCATAAGTCTTTGTAAAAAGGGGAGATTTGTGCAGTTATGACAGTTTTTTAAAAGTGATTTAGTGTCAGGAGTGATGAGGGGATTGTTCCTGTCAGTATGAAGGAACAGGTGAGCTGTTCTAACTGTGTGTGAACAAACAAGCATTAGTTCCAATATAAACACTTTCTAAACGACAGTAGTGACATTATCATTAAAAGTAAGATCAATCAATCAATCAATCAATCTTTATTTATAGAGCCCTTTTCAGCAGCCAGAAGGTGCGCAAAGTGCTGAACAATACAGAAATAAAACAAACAATCAAAAATAACAATAAAAAACAGCCAGTTAAAAATTAAAAACAATTAAGACCTAACAACAATTAAGACCTAACAAGAATGTCAAAGAACTACTGTACTAGGTATTAAAAGCCTGCCTGAATAAAAAGGTTTTAAGATTAGATTTAAAAGACTCCATATGAGTGATGGAGCGCAAGTCCAGAGGTAGCTTATTCCAGAGACTGGGTGCAACGACAGAAAAGGCCCGGTCACCCCAACGTTTGTAGTTGGACTTTGGGATGGACAGGAGAAATGTATTAGATGATCTCAGTGTTCTCCTATATTCACGGACAGTTACGAGATCAGTCAAATATAGTGGGGCAAGACCATTGAGTGCTTTAAAAGTGAATAATAAAATTTTGAATTTAATTCTAAAATCAATTGGAAGCCAATGGAGAGAAAATAAAACAGGGGTAATGTGTTCACGTCTGGAAGTGTTGGTTAAAAGTCTAGCTGCAGCATTTTGGACCAATTGAAGGCGTCTAATGGAGGATTGGGAGATTCCCGCATACAGGGAATTACAGTAGTCAAGTCTTGAGGTGATAAAAGCATGAATGGCCTTTTCTAAATCAAAACGATTTAAAAAAGGTTTAACTTTGTATAAAAGACGTAATTGATAAAAACAGGCCTTGACTACAGACGCTATGTGTTTATCAAATTTTAAGTCCTTGTCAAATGTCACCCCCAAGTTTTTAACTGTTGGTCTGCATTTGGAAGTTAGAGCACCAAAGTTACAGGGAGCATCATCGCCGAAGAAGATGCATTCTGTCTTTCCTTCGTTTAAAAACAAAAAATTACGGTGAAGCCACTGTTTAATGTCGTTAATACAATCAGAGTAGGGAGTGAGAAGATTACTGTTTTTGGGTTTCATTGGTAGATAAATTTGTACATCATCAGCATAGCAGTGAAAAGAAAAATTATGTCTGGCTATTACTGATCCAAGAGGCAGCATGTACAGTGAGAAGAGGAGAGGACCAAGAATAGAACCCTGTGGCACACCACAAGAAAGAACGGCAGTGGAAGATAATAAATACATAAAGCAATGAAAGGGAATAGTATGAAAATAATATGAAATAAGCCTGCATATTTCACCATTGAAAATATATTAATTGGTTAAGTCAAAATGTGTTTTCCATATCAAATGTGCTAAATCTTTACAGATAATTGTTCTGATGCAGGCTCAGTAAATGTAGTCCTCTGGACAGATTCTTCTTTGTATCAAAAAGACTTCTTCAGTCTGAGGAGCTGTCTCAAACTCAGTCATCGTTCCTCCTTGATGGAGAGGAATGATGGTTTGAGAGAGGAGTAAAGGAGGCCATCTTTGTGAAAAGAAACCGTCCATCATTAAACAGAGGTGGAGGCCTCCATGTTCAACTGTCCACCTCTCACAATGCTGTTATTGCTAGTATCTTACTGTTCATATAAAATATTTGATAATGTTCTTATAGAAACAATTCTTGAATAATGTTCATAATGTGTTAATGCTACATGTTTGTCTCAGGCTACTTCTTGTTCTGCCATTAACTCTAAAATACTTATTGAATAGTTTATATATGTAGGTAAAACTAGATGTTGAACAACCCATTAAAATACACCAGAATGCAGGAAATGGCATCTATTTTATTCAAAATTTTCTGGGAGAGGACCCCCACTGGCAACCTAGCGGGGGGGGGGGGCGCATTGGGGTTGCTCGCACAGGGCGCCAAATAGGCTAGGACCGCCGCTGATGGTACATCATGGTGACCACTGCCTCTGTTCACTCATCTAACTTCTACACATTTGTATATGTTGCAGCAAAACTTTAAGATTTACTTGCAATACTTGTTCAATTCCAGTCCAGAAAAATATTCATCTCAAAAACTACAACATTTTATTATTCAAATCCTTCAGTGACAGGGGCCATTGGTGTGCAACTTTTATTTCTAGTTTTAAAATATATTACATTTATCTGTTGCGATTTTTAACAACCTTTCTGTAAAACTCCAGTTTTACATTGTCAACATTTGGGTTTAGCTATGAATCACCCTGTTTTATTAATTTGTTAATTATGCATGCAATGTTTTGTGACAGAATAAATAAACATAAATGCAGCAATTGTTCTGAAATGACTCTTTTTCGTGAGGAAATCCTTCATCATTTGCTGCATCTGTGACATTCAAGAACAAACAAGAGCTTGGGGAACAAAGCCGCCTACGCACCTGTCTGTCAGAGGAGTGATGACTAATCTCGGCGTGTTGCCCAGATATTCATACGAGTACAGAAACTGGGCATCACATATGTTAGCAAAACAATGCTTCTGCGTTTCATCCCAGCGATGTCTCAGCTGAGAGAGCCACACGAACGCCTGAGAATTCTCCACCTTATACAGAAACAAAAGAACCAATCGTTAGTGCCAAGACTGGAGATGAAGCCCAAAATAATCCATGCTTTTCCAGCCTGTAATTATGGTAATGACATTGTCTGAATATCTGGAGAGCATTGCTCAGTGAAAAAGCAGCAGTCACAGTGAGGAATTAAAAGTGAACGGGGCTTTTTCTTCTCACCTTCTGAGCCACCATTTTGGCCACCACATCTCTGGCATGGACGTCGATGGTGCAGATTGTCATGACCTTCTGCCGATCTCCGGGCGTGAGCTGGCCAATCAGCATGGAGATCAGGGCGTTGAGCTGGGACACCTGCTTTCTGTGGTACTCTCTCATGGAGCTGTCGTAGCCTTCCTCAAGACGAGCAAAAGCCATGTTGACATCGGACGTCCACCAGATCTGAGAGCAGGTCAACGCAACCTGAGTGAACGAGGACATTTCAGACAATGAAGACGGGACGAAGGGCAGATTGAAGTTGTTTATATAAATTTGTTCTACAGACAATATCTCAATGTGTTATGAATGTTTCAGACTGACTTGAAAATAGAAATATAAAGTTTTTGGTATAGTCAATGCAAACTGTGGCCACATTTAGAGAAGCCAGTTTTATTTATTTTTAATTTTTATTTACTTTCTTGCAAAGGCTGTTATAACAAATAGTTTCCAACAGTTGCAGCACTCAGGGCACTTTACAGGAGCATTCACATACATAGAAAACATCACACATGTTCTCTATTAAAATGCACTTATTCTGAAATTACATAAAATCTAATCATGAAAACAAACAAACAAACAAACACAAATATAAATTAAGCCATATTCCAAGCAATTTTAAGCTCAGAGAAGTAAATGTTTGGAATGAAGTACAAGTTTTTTTTCTGATGTCAAATATGATCTGCTTTTCCAGATTGTCTAGGTTCTTTCAAATAAAAAAAAAGTTCATATTTCATTAACTTCTTCTTCTTTCGGCTTTTCCCTTTTCAGGGGTCGCCACAGCGAGTCATCTTCCTCCACCTCACTCTGTCCTCTGCATCCTCTGTCCTCACTCCAACTACCTTCATGTCCTCTCTAACTGCATCCATATATCTCCTCTTTGGCCTTCCTCTGTCTTTTTCCTGGCAGCTGCATTTCTAACATCCTTCTACCAATATACCCACTGTCCCTCCTCTGGACATGTCCAAACCATCTCAGTCTGGCCTCCCTAACTTTATCTCCCAGTTGTTCAACATGTGCTGTACCTCTGATTATCTCATTCCTGATCTTATCCATCCTTGTCACTCCTAAGGAGAACCTCAGCATCTTCATTTCTGCTACTTCCAGTTCTTTCTCCTGTCTTTTTGTCAATGACACTGTCTCCAGACCATACAATATAGCTGGTCTCACCACTGTCTTGTAAACTTTTCCTTTGACCTTTGCTGACACCTTTTTGTCACAAATCGCTCCTGAAACTTTTCTCCATCCACTCCATCCTGCCTGGACTCTCTTTTTCACCTTTTACCACATTCCCCATTTTCCTGGACAGTGGACCCCAAGTACTTGAAGTTCTGCACCTTTGTGACCTCTGTTCCTTGTAGCCTCACTGTTCCACTGGCCTCCCTCTCATTCACACACATGTACTCTGTCTTACTACGGCTGACTTTCATTCCTCTTCTTTCAAGTGAATACCTCCACCTCTCCAAGTTCTCTTCCACCTGTTCCCTGTTCTCACCACATATCACAATGTCATCTGCAAACATCATAGTCCATGGGGATTCCTGCCTGACCTCATCTGTTAGTCGGTCCATCACCAGAGCAAACAAGAAGGGGCTCAGAGCCGATCCTTGATGCAATCCCACCTCCACCTTGAAGCTATCTGTCACTCCTACAGCACATCTCAGTGTGTTCATCTGGTGGCCCAAGTACCGGTTTCTGAAAGTTTATTGATAAATCTGTGGTCTCTCATGAACTGTAACGTCATGTTTGCATAATAGGATCCAAGTTTTAAACTCTGAGGATAATAATTTTGGCTGGAAGTGTTAGAGACAGGCAGATTCTGCATGTTTTTATCATTTGAAGCTGAGAGATTGTTATTCGTTCAACTCTTTAACACGCTTTTGGAAGCTTTAGGTGAGGTTTTGTCAGCCCGTGGTCTGTGGGGGTTCTGGTTCCGGTCCAGTTCACGCAGACTCCTATACAAAGCTTTGTTGACCGCCTAGTCAAACTGCCTGAAAGCTATTATTAACATCTACCAGATTGCTGTGTGTGGTATTTTACATTTTAGAACAGGTCAAAAAAGCATATTACTGTTAGAACGTTGTTGGCTGGGTTCTGTCAGACCCGAGTCCTGCTCCATTAAAAAGTGGACCGGAACCGACTTTGAAGTGGCTCCGAGCGAGTCCGTGTTTGTTCAACAGCTGCAGTGCTGGGTCACTAAGCGTAACTAAGTTGGCCTATCTAGGTGTGCTCGCCGCATATTTCAGAATTTTGGAAAGTTAATTTGAAGCGTTTGAGTTGTGTATAGAGTCTGTAGAATTGGGTTCTGCTGTGCTAAGCTAACGTTACAGCGATGTGTCATACATGTTTGTTTATGAGCTGTGATTGGATAAAAAGAGAGTCGTGATCTGTCAATCACGTCTCGTATCTGTAAAGCGCTGATTCGCTGAAGTGGGGACGCACGCCGTTGCGACCAGCCCACTTCTGTCGTCATTTCCGGCACTGCATTGGTCGAAGGTAGGAAAACTACATTCACCATGATTGCTTGGGAAAAGAACAACAAGCGCTGTGATTGATTGGTTAACGTCACGTATCTGTGTAGCGAGCTCCGCCTCGCTGGAAGCTGGTGACGCGCTACGCACGCTGCTGCATCTGCCCGTCCCCTCTGTCTTCAGACTATGTGTCCCTCAACACAAGATGAACGGAGATTTCACTAAAAGTTTAAAAACTCAATTTAAGCCATCTAAACTGTCTAATCATACAGATGTGTCTCTGACAAGAACGTAGTTCGAGCGTTTATCACATACAGGCTCCAACTCTTTCCAATGTTGATATTTTTACCGAGTTGTTAGATGCTACTCGCAAGCTAACGGCTAAGCTGCAAGAAGTCAACCAAGCCGTCTCTAGCGGCCGGAAGTAGAAAGAAAAGGTCACCTCGTGATAACATTAAGACTTGAAGCTACCCCCTGTTGGTTAAAAGACATTAACAGATGAGTTTTCTCATAGAACATCATGAAAAGTCAGCATTTTTATGGTGAAATACCACCTTTAAAATTGTTCTGTACACAAACAAAAACTCCTGTTTATTTTAAATAAAATTTTTAGAATAACAGAGGTACAGACAAACACTTTATGCTCATTTTAAATACTGAAGAGATTTAAAATAACACTCAAAAAGCATCTTTTATTTGATTTTCAAATTAAATAAATAAAAAATGATGGAGAACAGAGCATTTCCACATTAAGCTCTTCACATCTCTGCATTTTAAACAGAATTGGTGTGCATAACTGTACACTTTTAGTTAAAAATGGCAATTTTTTACGTTTTTCTGTGTACAACTAATGACTCCAGTTTATTTTAAATAAGAAAATATTTAAAATAACTAACTACAAACATCTCTCATTAATTTGGTGAAAATTTCAAAACAAAGATGGAAGATGAAAATTATGATGAAGCTTTAGAGCTGCTCACATCAACGCCTGAATCATATAGGCAGAGTTTAATTCGAAGAAAAGAAGAACTTCGCCAAAATTGCCTTGAGTTAAATCGTGAGATAAAATATTTCAATACTAAGGTGGAAGATGAAAAATCTGATGAAGGTTCAGAGCTGCTCACATCAAAGCGTGAATCATAATGGCAGAGTTTAATTCGAAGAAAAGAAGAACTTCGCCAAAATCGCCTTGAGTTAAAACGTGAGATTAGAGATTTTAACATGGAACAGCATGCTATAAATGGTTTTGATGTTCGTCAACTCCCTGACCCGATCTAGTTAAAAACAAAACCAGAGCGTGAACTACATTACCAAGAAAAGGTCAAATCCCACTCGCTGGAGCTGGAAGGGACAAGTTCATCAACTCCCTCTCCTAAAATAGGCGAGAAGAAACATGTTTTTCAAACTAACAAACCACGACATGTTGATGCCCG
>JBBPBX010036299.1:12128-22202 GCA_038048925.1 Garcialebias charrua | reverse complement strand
CCATTTGAACTGCCTTAACACTAAAACTTTCTCACATATTATCACTCAACACAAAGTTTTTAACACTAGACTCTGTGTCACCAAACGGGTTTTCACTAAACTCTCGGTCATGTGCTCATACAGTTTGCACTACTTCTCATACTTGCACTAATGTCTGTATTACATCACTGCCTATAATCATAATACTGTTTACATTCTCTGTTTACATTTATTAATACTGTTTACTTTTATTACTACTGCTTACATGTAATTACTACTGTTTACATTTATTTACACTACTCTAATATCTACACCACTGCTGGTACATATACAGTGTGCTCTGAACGGTCTTATTTAGGGATGCCCAATGTGCCTTACTGCATATGCCACTTTTTGCCTCTACAACAACATCAACTACTACCTCATACATATACTGTGTACATTGACTCATACGCTGCTTTGCCACTTTGCAAATGTCAATGCTAGAAACCTTTAGTTTATTTTAGTTATACTTTTTATACTCTTTTTTTATACCACTATGCAAAAAAAAACTCAGGACAGTGTTAGTTTTACTATTTTATGCTTATGTCTATTATTATATGTTTCAGTGTTTCAATGTTTAGATGTTTACTGTTGCACCGAGGGACTGAGAGAAACGCAATTTCGGTCCTGTGTATGTCCTGCACTGTACATATTGCAGATCTGACAATAAAGTTGACTTTGACTTTGATATATATATATATATATATATATACATATATATATATATATATATATATATATATATATATATATATATATATATATATATATATATATATATATATATATATATATATATATATATATATTATATATATATATATATATATATATTATATATATATATATATATATATATATATATATATATATATATATATATATATATATATATATATATATATATATATATATATATATATATATATATATATATATATATATATATATATATATCAATGAGACAATGTCCTTGATTTCCTGAAAAAGGAATCAAATTAGATGCTACACATTACTCACCATCACAAGCCTCGGAAGTGCAGTTGAACATTCCACCTTGGCACACA
Organism: Garcialebias charrua; assembly: GCA_038048925.1. Lineage (NCBI taxonomy): Eukaryota > Metazoa > Chordata > Actinopteri > Cyprinodontiformes > Rivulidae > Garcialebias > Garcialebias charrua. The sequence goes on along the minus strand of JBBPBX010036299.1, from coordinate 21,114 downwards.
CTGGAGAATAAAAAGCAAAAACAAAGTGACAGTATTTTCTCTTGGATTATCATACTAAATCAGAGCAACTCACTTGTGATGATTGCTTAGATCGACAAGGTGCAGACAATATCATATGTGTCTACAAGTGGCTGCATAAAGTTGTGTGTAAATGTGGAACAATGGCAGTGAACTGCACAGGATATGCTGCACATGACAGTCAATGATGGTTAAGTATGGAAATAAGTTATTGTGGTTCATTCTCTTTAATCCAAAAACCTATCATTTTGACAGGAATATGTACATTTTCTAGACAGTTAAATCTTTGTCAATCCAGATGTTTACAGTGAATTACCATGTGTTACAAAGGTGCTGAATAGATGTTCCAGGTTGCAGCAGCTCTTCATTGCCCTCAGTGCTTATATTCCAGCTGTGGTACCCACTGGGCAGAGAGAGTGTTGAGCAGGGACAGTCTGCCTGGTGCATGCAGGAACCTGCATACAACACCTACATTGGACACAATGAGACTATTGACCGCCACATACAGTACGCTCTTCACACGGACACAGAGTTATGCAGACCTGTCCTGGAGGGCATATGCAGCCAGCCGTACAGGGTCCAGATAAACACTGGGTGTGTGGCCACAGGTCCTCGCAGGTAAACGGACAAGAACTTGCACAATTACTGTACACCTGCTGGTGGGGACACTCTGCAACACATAAACTAAATACATCATCACTCAGGAATAAATTAACGTATTGTCTTGCTAAATTAAAAGGCAAGCATTTCTTAAAGTAATGCATATCACCCCCACCTTTAGAAGAAGAAAGATCATTTAACAATGACATTTACAGAGTTGTAGCCATTTTGATCAAAACTAGACTATACTGTGATGTGCAGTGTCATGCAATATTGGAAGATATCACACTCAGACATTGTGTTGTGAATGACCCTCAACTAACACCACATGACATTTCCTCACATATCTGTTAAATTAACTCAGTTATAGCTACTGTTGTGTTGGTTAATGTGGACTGACCGAGGTTTAAGACAGACCCTAAAATTGAAGCTGTTGAAAATGTATAACCAATGATTTCTTCTTAGTTTCATTAAAATCTGCTCACTGGTTTATGAAATCTTTTGCTAATATGACAACTAAATTTAATGCTAAAGTTTAAAAGAAAGTTAATTCCCGCTGTGTAGCACTTGGAGTATATGTTGCTGAATATTTACAGAAAGTTTTTAATCAAATCTCTCATTAATAACATTTTAACTCTAAATAGGCAATGCCAACATTTCAAACAAACCACTTGAGCAAATTGTTATGAAGAGGGCAGGTCTAAGCTACTTCTGCATTGTATTTTTGGGTTAATATTTGTATAATCGACAGAATTAACATTTCTGAGCTTTTTAGGAATGACTGTCTGAGGCGGCAGGTTGACTTCAAAGGTTAATCAGCTGCAGATGTGCATTAAGTGATTAATTAATGTTTCATTCAGATACTTTCAGTGGTTCATGAGATGTTTTGTAAAAAAAAAACATACACACAGACAGAGTACAAAGTATAAAAAAAATAAATAAATAAAAATTCAAATTAAACTTTTTAGGTGTGTGTGGGTTACCAGGCAGGCAGCTGTTGGTGTTACAGACTGTATGTTGCTCAAGTGGTCCAACACAGGCTGCCCCACCAGGTTCTGGTTCTTGAATTATTGTCTTGTTCCTCACTGACACCCCACCACCACATGTGGTGCTGCACTCACTCCAGGCTGACCATCCACTTAAGAAACAACCCACTACATGAAAAGAGATGGTAGACTGATCAGACATGGGGATACAATAGTAAAATGTGCACTTCTATTATTAGATGAATATGTCTTATCAGAGGATTTGAGATGTTTTCCTCAAAACTTGACTATTTCCAACATTTCAGACCTGGGCAAGATGGCAGATCACAGCTCTCTATCTGCTCAGTGTCAGAACAGGAGGGACCACCGTCTGTGTCCTGGCATCTTCTCGTCCTTGTTCTTTGGCCATGTCCACACGAAACTGTGCACGTGCTCCACGCACTCCAAGATTCATAAACTGGGCAAGGAAGCTTGGTGCAAACCAGAGTTCCATTCTCACACAAACTGTGGAAAGTGAAGATTAAAAACGTGAGATACAGTTCTTGACACCAGTACAAAGTACATTAAGCAGCCTGGTATGTACCTGATCCTTACCGAGGATGTACTGGGCATTACTAGATGCAAAAATTGTACTTACTGGGAACATACTTGGAACTTACCAAATAATTACTATTATGGTATATATATTGGGTACGTAACTGTTTTATTCCCAGACAGGTACTTTATCTGGTAACTACTGGTATACCTCTAGTACAATGTTTACATACCTGTATGTATCTGGTGTATATCTAGTACTTACCTTACCTTGTCTGTACATGAAACTCTCTTGTGATGTACATGGTATGTTGTACTTACAGAGTATGTACAGGGTACATACCTGACATTTATCACCCACTTATTACACAACCCACTACATGAGCATACTTGATATGTATCCATTGTGTACCCTATAGCAGGTGCATACTGGAAAATATTATGCTTTGCTATCAAGTTAGCTAAAGCCAATTCTCCATTGTTAGGAACCACTCTAATTGCTTTGCTTTTATTCAGTTTTACTCAAGTGTAGCTGTGTCTCAATTGGGAGTGTGTCCCTCACTCTGTGGGTGGGATCGTGGGCAGGATAGTCAGTGCAAGGGTAGTAGCAGCTGGATTTTTAATTTTTTTGTTCAGGTACTGTTTATACATGCAAGTATTCCTCACGGCTCTGTAAAGTTCACCAGCCAATCAATGGCTGCAGTTTGTTGACATCAAAATAATTTCCTTGGCTCGGCTCACTTGAAACCACAACTGAAGCGGGTCCAACAACTGAGCAGGAACAGGTAATGGAGACAAAATTGGCCAATGTGGAGTTAAAGCAAACTGATGGAGAAGTGTCAAGAAGTTTAGAGTAACACTAAATGTTGATTTATTCTTCCATTCTCACGTCTTGCTTACACTGTTGTGTGACAAAAATTATATAGATTCTGTCTGTTACCACCTGCTGACATCCTGTCTTGTACGTAACGCCCAGTCAGAACTGTGTCTTGCAGGATATGCAGCGTGCATTGTGTGATTGTTCGGAACTTCGTGGGTGCATTTGTATATGCAGAACAGTGCATGCTTCTTCTGCACATCTGGTCCTAATGAGCAAGCAAACATGCCACCCTCGTCCACGTCTCCTTTCTATCTCTGCAGGTTAACAACAGAAATACCAGATCTTCCTTCTCCTCCTCATCCAACAACACGAGTCTTTCCTCCATTATAAATGAATTCAACAATTGAAGAACAGTATACAAAATCTGCTTTGAATGTATCACCCTCTCGAAATATGAACTCTTCTGTAATTATTTAAAAGTTTAGAATAAACATCACAGAAAGATGTTCTCACCAGGTGTTACAGTCAATGACCACTTCTTCTTTAGGCTTGAACTCCAATGTCCCATTGCCTGATGGGATACCACAGCGGCATTCTTGTACTGGCACACAGTGGCTGTCTTGAAGCAACTGCCCTTCTGGGCAACGACAACCTAAGAACAAAGGAACATAGAAAACAGCACATAATATTACGAGTGATAAAGTTACCAAAGTTTAATGTTAAGATGATTGTGTCTTCTATTGATATTTACCAGAGTGACAAGTTCCTTGGAGACACTGAACATGATCCCATAAGTCAGCACAACTGCGAGGACACTGATTAGCACAGCTCTCCTGGAAAGTTCTCTCCCTATCCTCACAACGTTCACCTAGGCAACAATTTAAAATATTATTTTCTTCATATTTTATGAATAGAAGAAATAAGTCAACTGTTCAGTATTCTTAAAGGGGACCTCAGATGTATTTTTTTAAATTTTTATGGTATTTCTGTGGGATATCCAGACCCTATTCCTTCAATTTAATGCACAAAATAATTATTAGATAATCAATTATACCCTTTTTAATTCTGCCATTTTTAACTTTCGTTTTGAACGACCGGTTTCTTGAAGTCCACGCCCTTCAACGATCTGTTCACGCCCTCTGTAACAGCCAGTATCTGTAATGTGTTGTTGTTTTAAAATTAGCTCTTTTTTTATTACTCATTTGACTTACTGTTAGTGTTAGCTTAAGATAACTTACCGAAACCCGTCTGAGCGCGCCGCAGTTTGCTGCTCCTTTTAGCATTAGACCACCCGAATCCGAAGCTAATGTTAGCTTGTTCCTCTTCCGGTTTTCGCCAGCTCCGCTCGTTGCACGCGATGAGATTTTGGGAGTTATCGCTGTTCCAGTGAAGACAACACAAAGTTCACCAAGTGTCTCCCGTAAATTAATCTGTAAGGAGAAGGTCCTCTTGCTGCGAGCCTGCTGCGAGGCTGCTGCAAGGCTGTACAGTTGAAGCTCCGCTCCATCGCGCCGGAAGAGGGTCCCGTCGAACCCGGTCCTTCCGCCTGTGGTCCGCTCGTTTAATTTTTGCCGGCTGCGCGTTGGCAGCGATCGCAAATACACTAAAAATTGAACTAAAACATAAAAATAACAATTATACTTTATTTATAAAGCCATTTAAAAAAACACAGCTGCAACAAAGTGCTGTACACATGAAATTAAGAACATATAAACAAAAGATGAGATGAAATCATGAAAAACAACAGTCATGTGTTTAATACAGAAGTGGGTTGAGCCTAACCAGGGGTTGCTAGGTGAGGGGCTGGACTCAGGTTTGATCTGATTGGCTGGCGGCTTGTGACGTCAATAAATGCAGGAAGTGTGAATCCTGGTGTATTTATCAAAAATAAATAAATCTACTTAGAGTAAATAAACCACTGGGTGCATTTTTTTGGCACAAGGACTGTTTTTTTATGAAGTAAATACCCAAAGTTTAGTAAAAAAACATTAAAAAGTGAATTTTGCATGTGTGGTCCCCTTTAAAAAAATGAAAACAAATATTCAGTATCCTCTTGTGTTGAGAATCAATGAAGTTGTCATGGCATTGGTCAAGCACTAAAAACAACATTTCATGTTCAGAGTATGTATTGTGAAGGACTCTCAACTATTGCCACATCAGTGACGTGCGGTGAGGTTCATGGCTGGTGAGGCACTGTGCAGTTTTTTTTTTCATATGTATAATAAAAAACAGACAAAAAATGTTCTCCACGTTTTGGCTTCTGTCTGCCATAGCTTCTTCAGCGCTTTGGATACTTTGGATAGCGTTATTTTCTTCTTTTATAATACATGAACCCTACAGAGTAGTTTATTCACCATTTGATTGGCAGCAGTTAACGGGTTGTGTTTAAAATCTCATATCAGCAATCTTTACACATACAAACTGTAGCACACAAAAAAGCACATTTAATTTGGAGAAAAAATTATTTTAGTCTTACTTTTACTTATAAATTAAATTAAACTATAACAAAATCTATTTTTATTTTACAGAAAAGAGCTGTGAGAATTATTACAAGAAAGCCTTAATGTCATCTATCTAATATATTATTTAAACAACTCAAAGTACTGACGTTTTATGATTTGGTGGACTATAATATTTTGTTAGTAATAGAACCCTCAAATGTTCAAATGTATTTTGTTAAGAGAGAAAGCTGCTACAGTCTAAAGGGAACTGAAATTTTTGCAAAGCCAAGGTATAGAACTAGTTTGAAGGGACGGTTTATTTCAATACAGGGAGTTGAATTGTGGAATGTTTTGGGAAATCATGTTAAAAATGTAAACTCTGTGCTTATGTTTAAAAATGATCAAAACTAAATTGTTAACAAAATACTAAAACTTTTAGTTAAGTGTTTAATGTTCTAGATATTTGTAGATTGTGAAAAGTTACTCTTTTTGCTCTGTTACTTAAGCGCTGCACTTCCTCCTGCAGCGCAAGGCTGAAGCAGAACCCTGAGCTCACTAGCCCCGCCTCCAGAGGCTGGCCGCGTGTGTGTGGATTCACAGCCGTTTTATGAGATCGCTCAGCGCACATACAGTTTTAGACAAAAACACGAGACATATTCACCAGCTAAATTATAGAAATGTAGTTTATGTAGCAAAAGTATTTGGAAATTTATTAGCAACATAAAAGGTACAGGAATAAGATCTCACACTGCAGCTGCAACACAGTCAGCCGAGTGATTGCGCAATCTTTGAAGCCAAGCAGCCGGTGCCTCTGCGCACGTCTGCACGTCTCATCTCAGTACATTTGAACGCTAAATAAGAAAAAATCTGTGATTTTGACAAAAAAATAACTTAAAACTGGTTTAATTTTTAGTAAAATAAGTTTATAGTACAAATCAAAGGATAAATACAATAATTACATTTATTTTTTCAATTTACATTTTTTCTTTCCATGATGACAGTGGAGGCGTGGCCTCACTTGCCTCCCCTGACCGCACGTCACTGTACCACATCAAATTTGAGCTCAATATCAATACAGTAGTATGAACTTCTTGCCATGTGGCAGCTCTATCTTACTTTGTAATTGGGATTGCATCCAGAAGTCATACATGTTGATGTACCTCCTGTGATTATTTTGAGTTATACTAAAATTCCTCTTCAAGTCAATGTCAAAGTCAACTTTATTGTCAGAACTGCAATATGTACAGGACATACACAGGATTGAAATTGCGTTTCTCTCAGTCCCTCGGTGCAACAGTAACCATTTAAACACTAAAACACTGAAACATTTAATAAACATAAGCATAAAATAGTAAAAGTGTAACACTGTCCTGAGTTTTTGCATAGTAGTATAAAAGTATGAAAATTTACACCAACACTAAAACTAAAACTAAAACACTAAACATTTAATGAACATAAGCATAAAATGAAATAATAAAAGTGTAATACTGTCCTGAGTTTTTGCATAGTAGTATAAAAAAATATAAAAAGTATATCTATAAAATAAACTGAAGGTTCTAGCATTGACATTTGCAAAGAGTGGCAAAGCAGCATATGAGTTAATGTACACAGTATATGTATGAGGTAGTAGTTGATGTTGGTATAGAGGCAAAAGTGGCATATGCAGTAAGGCACATTGGGCATCCTTAAATAAGGCTAGTCAGAGAATACTGTATATGTATCAGCAGTGGTGTAGATATAAAAGTAGTGTAAATGTAAACAGTAGTAATAAATGTAAACAGTAGTAATAAATGTAAACAGTATTAATAAATGTAAACATTGAATGTAAACAGTAGTATGTAAACAGTGAATGTAAACAGTAGTTTGACTATAGGCAGTGATGTAATACAAACATTAGTGCAAATATGAGAAGTAGTGCAAACTGAATGAGCACATGACCAAGAGTTTAGTGAATAATTTGGTCCGCAGCAGCAAAGAATAAATAATAACGAAAGCAACAATCAGAAGTTACAGGAATAAACAATTTTGTAGGGTTAGAGTTATAAGTTCAAACAATAAAATTGGGAGTAAATTATTGAGAAAAAATATTTACTAATGTTTTAACAGCTTGTCTGTTAAGGCAGCTGAAATTAAATTAATCTGTGATTGAACATCCCTGATATGGTCATAAAACTACCACTGCTGTACCAAAGCCATGAGCCAGAGCCATTAGAAGCTATCAATATATTCAAGCTAATTGGGTTTTCTGAGTGTTTTTAATTTTATTTATTTATTTTTGTTATTATTATATATTTGTTTATTTTATAATTTTATAATTATTTGTTACTATTGGGTGGCACAGTGGCTCAGTTCAGTTTCCTCTAAACAAGAAAGTTGCTGGATCAAATCCCGGCTGGGTATCTTTCTGGGTGGAGTTTGCATGTTCTCTCCGTGCATGCATGGGTTTTCTCCAGGTACTCCAGTTTCCTCCCACAGATCAAAAACATGTATGTTAGGCTGATTGGTATCTCTAAATTGTCTCTAGGTGTGAGTGAGAGAGTGAATGGTTGTTTGTCCCTGTGATGGACTGGAGACATGTCCAGGGTGTCTCCACCTCTCTCATAGTGACTGCTGGACATGGGCACCAGTGACTCCCGTAAACCGGGAAGAAAGAAGCAGGTAAAGATGATGGATTGATGGATGAATATATGTTTTATTTTTATTATTTTTGTTTTTGTTATTTTGGGGTGTAACTGTGACATTGAGTACATAATTTCATTCCACCTCATGTATCACCTCGATTTTATTGATATATTTAGACAATTTGTAACAGGCAGCCAAGACATTTGTGACATGTGACATGTGACATTTGTCTTTATTTCATTTGTCAGATTTATGATAATTGCAAAGAAAAGGAAATTCGACAAACATGAAATGTATTTTTGGACCATGAAGGTGATTCAGAAAGTGCAATTTGCTCAAAACTTGATGGATCGACTGAAGGTTAAAGCATCTATCACTCCCCTGGTCAGCTCACTGATAGATGTTTAACCTAAGGGTGTGACTTTCACGTGTTCTTTTCTGATGTACAGTATAACTTTGCTTTAGCCTTCTATCTGTCATGATGTGTTATGACGTGACTAATTACAAGACCTGAAGACACCGTGATGATAAATTCAGGACGCATCTTAACATATGTCTGAGGTCAAACAATTTACTTCATATTTTCTACCATCTTTTCTGTCAAATAGTTAATTTTTAAACAAAAATCAGATGCAATATCTGATTTACATTAGTTTATTTTCAGTCATTTTCCTCCCTGTTATTACGTTTGTCAGTTTCAACCAGTTTCAGTGAATTTTGTGGGATTTTCTTTCTTTAAGTAAAGAGTGCAAGCAAACCTATCTGTCTCATATCATATACTGTATATCATAAGATAATTAATTTAGTCTCTGCCTGCCCTTTACCTCTGACCTCTAACTTTGTCTTTGCTGTTGACACTATGAAACCACCAGTTTTTCTTCAATTCTATTTCATTTTCCAGAGTATGACTTTTTTCATCAGTTTATTCATTGATGCATAAGCATCTTTTTAAAATGAAGAGAAAT
>JBBPBX010036299.1:0-12068 GCA_038048925.1 Garcialebias charrua | reverse complement strand
TTCCTTTGTTGTTTAAAACAACTTTGAAAATTTCTACATTTGAAATATGGCCTCTGGTATCAACTAAGATCAACCAAAACACCAAATTTAAGAACAAAAAGAGGAAAGGAAGATGAAAGAACTAAATTAAATGCAATTCTGATTTCACCCTGCAGTTATACAACAATTCACATAAGTCAAATAAAATGGAACAGCACACAGTTGACTAAAGCCCGACCGATATATCGGTAGGACCAATATTTTAGACCACTATAGGCATTTGGGGACATATTGGTATCTGTGATAATTGGCCCATTTTACACCAATATAAACATTTCTGATTTTCACCCCTAAAATGCTGGAACCAGCAATGTCCTTACTTACAAATGGAAATAATTGTACAATGTATCCAGCAGAGTGCACATCCAGACTACTTTGAAGTCATGTCCTTGCTGCACAGCACAGCTGAAGCAAGCAGCAAAATTGTGTAGTGTATTTTGCTGAACAGAGCATGGTAAGTTTATTTTAACTGATCTGTAAAATACATAAAAAAATCTACAATAAATTATCTTCAATCCTCCAACGCGCTTGTCATTAGTTACTGTACGTGCCTCTCAAATTAGCAAGCTAATGTTTAGATAACCTAGTGTAGGCCATTGCCTTGTAAAACTTCATCCAGAACAAAATATCTAACACAGAGGTAAAATATATCAGTTTGTAATGTTATCTCTGTCGTCCTCAGTGGAATGCATTATTTGGCTAACATCCCTACAAAGAAAAAAACACTGATGCTGTCAGTACTAATTAGACCTTCATCCTACATGACTGACTGTTAAAACAGTGAACAGGTAAGAGTGTTTCTTTGTTTAATTTATATTTTTCTAATACACTTGATAACTTTATGGTGAATAGTGGAGGATGGAAAATGTGAACACACGTTAGGAAGACTGTTTCAAGACTTCAAGAGTTAAAGCAGGTTTAAAAGTAGCTGTTTTCTTAGATTCTCATCTTTCAAAATGATCATGAGCTGGGACAATAGGGAAGATCAAGTTTGTGAACAGAAGCGCTGATTTTTGCACAAGCACGGTATTCATGATGGCAGAAAGCAAACAGCTAACAATGTACGAGCTGCTAAAGAAAAGAAGCAAAACAATTGTAGCTGATCAGTCAGGTCATCTGGACAGTTTATTTTTTGCTGAGACATTTCGTCCTTCATCCAAAGGACTTCTTCAGTCCGAAAAGCCACATACAAACTGGAGTCCCACAAATACCACACTCCCATAGTGGGAAAAAACCAAACAAAAAAACAGTTTGCTAGTGAGAAGATGGTTTCTGGGGCCCGCCCTCCCCCCCATCAACTCCTCTGAGGCAGCCAGGTACAAATCCAACAATGTTGTCAGGTCATCTGGACGTTTTCTTTTTTTGCTGAGATGTTTCGCCCTTCATCCGAAGGACTTCTTCAGTCCAAGAAGCTAAACAAACTGGAGAGCCACAAATATGATGCTCCCATAGTGGAAAAATATACAGTTTACTGGTGATAAGATGGTTTCTGGGGCACGATCTGTCCCCCATCAACACCTCTTACCTGACAACATTGTTGGATTTGTACCTGGATTAATGAGCACAAACTGTTGGTGAACATTATACAGTAGCTGATTTACAGTTATCTGATTAAGCTAAGCGTATTATTAAAACCAAGATAGCAGTGTGTGTTCAAACAACTTTAAAATTTCAGCCAAAACTTGGTAACCCTTCTATACAGACTGAAAAGTGGTTGGAGTCTGATCTAACAATAGTCAAGTATTTGATTACCCTGATATTTGGACATATCTGATTTTCAAGTCTCCTTGTTTGTTCAGAGAGTAACTGAAGGGCTGAAAGTCACTAGAAATGTAATTTAGCAAAGTATAAAATGATTGCATTTATATAATTCTTTATTATCTGGATGTTCAATAAATGTATAAAAATCTTCAGTAGATTCAAAATGATTTTGCATAAGTTATGAGGGTTAGAAACTATAATGAGTTGCCATTTTTAGTGTTTGTGTCAGGGTTTCTGACAGAGCGCAGGAGTGAACCCAATAATTTGTGATGTGTCCTTCTGTGTCGAGTCTTCGAAGCATGTGTTGAGTAATTCAGGAGGATCTAAATGGAGCATGTATCAAGGCGTGTATTGATGATACATGTAGTGACGTTCGAAGCCTCGCTAGCCTTGTACCACGTGACTGATTCAGGAACTGGTTTGTTTGTATGTGCAATGATTCAAAATATAAGAGACAGACAGAAAAACCCATCATCACGTCATCATTAATACAAATTATCATTTGCAGATCAAATTTAGACTTTATTTGAGGTCCTCACAAACATGATTTATTTTTTTCTTTTATTCAACTTAAAACTTCACAAACCAGTTATGATATTAGAATCCATCTACCAGTTTTACATTTATAGTCCACTTGATGGCACAGTAGAGAAAATGAAGCACCATGGCACGTCGGATCATGAATCAAGCTATTTAATGGAAAACCTCAGTGCTTCATGAAGCGTCATTTCACCATCACAACCAATAATGCAGGTAAGAGTCAGGACTCAAGGATTACAAACAAATAAATACTCTCTAATAATAATAACCCAAAAATGCTGATTTTTTTTTTTCATTCAACCTTTATTCATACAGGCTAGCCTCGTTGAGTCACGGGGACTCATTTACAAGAGGGACCTGTCTCACTCACACCAAACAACCATCCACTCTCACACTCACACCTAGGGTCAATTTAGAGTCACCAATCAGCCTAACAAGCATGTTTTTTGGTCTGTGGGAGGAAACCGGAGTACCCGGAGGAAACCCACGCATGCACGGGGAGAACATGCAAACTCCACCCAGAAAGGCCCCGGACCGGGATTTGAACCGGCAACCTTCTCGCTGAGAGGCAGCAGCTCTACCAGTTGTGCCACCGTGCTGCCCAAAATGTGGCAAGATGTGGCAGCACCTTACAAAAACAGGGAACAAGGATCAGGACAGGCTGGCAGGACAAGATAGTGTAGACCCAACAACGACGTGACAAAGGACAAGACTCACAGACAGACTTAAATACACAGACAAGACAGGACAGTACATGGTTGCAAACATCTGGGAATGGAAGGTGGAGTCAATCAAGAATAATGAGACACATGAGGGTGCACAGGCAAGGAAAGCCCACTAGATGGAGCCATTCTTACAGTTTGGTTTTCTGTTTTAAAGCTCCACTGACATGTTCTTTTAACTTTTCAAAAAATGGCACAACATATATAAATATTAAGATAGACCTCTGACCGTTTTTGCTAAAATAATGTTAAATGAATGACAATTTCTCTCAAAATAGTTTAAAATTAGCGCCGTTTTTTTAGACCGTAAATCCGGATCTTCCGGTCACGTGTCAGCATTCCTGTTTGTGACGTCACGTCCGATACTGAACTCTGCTCAAACGACAAAAATATAGACGCATCCGTCGAATTTAGCCATTTAAAACTACATTATAGCGATTTGGCTTCGCTATAATGTAGTTTTAAATGGCTAAATTCGACGGATGCGTCTATATTTTTGTCGTTTGAGCAGAGTTCAGTATCGGACGTGACGTCACAAACAGGAATGCTGACACGTGACCGGAAGATCCGGATTTACGGTCTAAAAAAACGGCGCTAATTTTAAACTATTTTGAGAGAAATTGTCATTCATTTAACATTATTTTAGCAAAAACGGTCAGAGGTCTATCTTAATATTTATATATGTTGTGCCATTTTTTGAAAAGTTAAAAGAACATGTCAGTGGAGCTTTAAGTGTTGTTTTCAGATCTGTTTCTTATGGTCCACTCATTCTCAATCAGTTCATCTGGACAGTTTCTTTTTAGTAGAAACGTTTCACCCTCACTCCAGAGGGCTTCGTCAGTCAGAGTAGTCCCAGCACTGATGTTACCCCACCAAGTAAACAACTTAAGTGGACCAACCAGTTTGCTGTAGCCAAGATGGTTTCTGGAGGCTGTCCTGTCCCTCGTCGACTCCTCCCAGATGAACTGATTGAGAATGATCGGATTTGATACCTGGACTATTGAGAATGAACTTTCTTGTTTCTTATGGTGTTTGTTTTTGTGCATTTTCATTGTGTTTAGTTTGCTCCTTGCCTCCATGTGTTTCCAGTCACTCCATGTGTTTCCAGTCACTTCAGTATTTTTCTTTGTAAGTATCTGTTGCTCACTTGTACCAAGCCCACTCACAACCCTGTCTCATTAAGCTCAGCTATTTCCTATGTGTTCATTTAGCCTCAATCCATATACTGTACATGTAGTAATTTCTCAGTCTGCATTCATTTCCACAGGGGAGTGTAGCACATTTTTCATGCTTCATGCCTCCTTGTGCGTGCCCTCAGCCTGTAAGTTCGGTCATGTCAACATTTTGTTTTACAGTATACAAAGTAGTTTAGCTTCATTTTAGAACTCCCCTTGTGGGTCTGCTTTTCTGGGTCCAAACGTCATACAGCTATAGCATAAGGTGAAACTGTAATTCTTAGATTTCAGTTTCTCTTTTCTGGCTGGTAAGCCAAATTTTGCTTTTATTATGCACATTCTCAAAAAACTGTCACGAATGGGTTTTTGGATTCAAAGACAGCCAGAGACAGGAGTGCAAAAAACAAGAACAGTTTTTATTAATTTACTGCTGGTAGCTGGAGAGATGGGTCAGGGTCCAGGTGGGAGTCCACTCTTCTAAAACAGTCAGGGTCGTTACCGTGGTCAGAGAGGCAGACAATATCCAAAGAGGGGCAGGCAAGGCAAAGAATCCGTAGTGCAGGCGTGAGGTCAAAACTAGGCAAGGTAATCCAGTCTGTGGCATGAAACAGGAAACTATGATGGCTTCAAAATCAGGGACCATGAGAGGTGTAATAATTCAGCACTGGTGGAGAGTGAGAATGCAGCTTTTAAAGGGTGCAGAGCAGGTGAACTAGCTGGCTGAACAGGTGAGTGGAATCATTGCTGATTGCTGGGAGGCGTGGCATGGAGTACAAAGCATTACAAAGCAAGGGAAGATAAACTATGACAAAAGGGGCTGAAAACAATAACAGGAGGGAGTGAGTGTGAAGGCAGGGCCAATGGGAGGTGGGTCAGCGGGGCCGCTGATCATGACAAAAACAGGCTCCACCTTATAACAAAGTTCGTATTGTTCCATATCCTGACAGAGCACTTTGCTCTCAGTCTGCAGGTTTACTTGTGGTTCCTAAAGTTCTAAGACAGTTGTTTACTTTTAGAACTAGACCCAAGGATTTCCTTTTTACTAATTCCTATTGTGATGGTTAGCTTGGTTTTTTTGAGCTATTCTCAGTTATAGTGCTACAGGCTTTGACTGCTGAAGAACAAACGTATATTTCCTTACTCTGCTGGTGTCTTTACTCTTTATGTTTGTACATGCAAATATGACTGTCATTAACTTGTGTTTTTCTTTCCATAGAAACTCCAACTGGACCAATATTTTGGTGCTTGTCTTTTTCCTGTCCTCTCAAAACCAAGTCAGGTAAGGTTGAGGCTGCTCATTGTGAGCCTGCTTCTTGTTTTTCTTAAAGTTTATCTCTGGTATGTTCTTGTACAATGTTGCTAGTCTGCTGCTCAGAATGTGAAACTGCGATGAAAGGAAGATTTGACACAATCTGCTAGCTTTGTTTGATAACTTTACTAAATGGCATAGATGTGAATTAGATTTTCAAGTTGTAATACAGTACTTCTTTTAGACCCTGAGCTCACAATTGAATTAATCTAAATCGGATTGCTTGTACCTGAACTAAGCTGACCTGTTCTGAATTACCGGTAACCAGATCTAACCTGAACTGAATAGAAAAGAGAACAAGTCTTGTTCAGCCCAAACTCCTCCAAACAACAAAGCAAGCTTATAGACACATAAATGAAGTATGTGTCATGTGTCACCTTCCGGTTCCGGCGGAGCTGATGGATGCTTTTTCCCTCTGGCTCTCTGAGTCCTTTAACATCAAACTGACCCGATATTCCGAATTGGACTAAAGTTGGTCCATCTTCCTACCGAATACGGTGTTAGTGACTCAGGGAGCCGCACGGGACCGTCCAAATTTTTTAAAATTTCGGTCCTGGACCGGCTGTTGCAACCACCGGTCACTCTGGGCGCTTCCTGCCGGCCAGGTGAGTCGTCGAACTGGGAGACTACTCCACGTAGCCTCGGTGTTTTGTTTTTTTCCCCTCCTACCTTTCTGGACCCCAGCTGAGTTCTCATCTGGAACTGTGGTTCTGCCTGGTTCAAGCAAGATTCGCACGGAAGGAATTTCACAAATTTTTTCTGCTGCCTTTTGTTTGAATGACCTCGTGGTTTGGAGCCGGAAAAGGGTAGCATGCCCTCTCCGGGTCGGGGAGGAGGTCCTGCCCCAAGTGGAGGAGTTTAAGTATCTCGGGATCTTGTTCACGAATGAGGGAAAACTGGAGCGTGAGATCGATAGGCGGATAGGTGCAGCGTCCGCAGTGAAGCGGGCGCTGTACCGGTCTGTCGTGGTGAAGAGAGAGCTGAGTCAAAAGGCAAAGCTCTCAATTTACCGATCGATCTACGTTCCCACCCTCATCTATGGTCATGAGCTTTGGGTTATGACCGAAAGAACAAGATCTCGGATACAAGCGGCTGAAATGAGTTTTCTCCGCAGGGTGGCTGGACTCTCCCTTAGAGATAGGGTGAGAAGCTCAGTCATCCGGGAGGGACTCGGAGTAGAGCCGCTGCTTCTCCACATCGAGAGGAGCCAGTTGAGGTGGCTCGGGCATCTGGTTAGGATGCCTCCTGGACGCCTCCCTGGTGAGGTGTTCCGGGCACGTCCCACCGGGAGGAGACCCAGAGGAAGACCCAGGACGCGCTGGAGGGACTATGTTTCTCGGCTGGCCTGGGAACGCCTTGGGATTCCCCCGGAGGAACTGCTCCAAGTGGCTGGGGAGAGGGAAGTCTGGGCCTCCCTACTTAGGCTGCTACCCCCGCGACCCGACCCCGGATAAGCGGAAGAAGATGGATGGATGGATGGATGGGGGGGGAGTGTACCTGGCCGAACCTGGACCAGA
Organism: Garcialebias charrua; assembly: GCA_038048925.1. NCBI lineage: Eukaryota > Metazoa > Chordata > Actinopteri > Cyprinodontiformes > Rivulidae > Garcialebias > Garcialebias charrua. Next base: position 5,005 of record JBBPBX010036299.1, on the reverse strand, counting down.
ACAAAAACCGAGTTGGCTGTGGGGGACTTTGTTTGCATTAAAGCCGTTCTCAGCTGTGACCCGTTACCCAAAGAGGAGGGTCTGTACATCTCCGTGGTATCACGGTGGGAGCCGCGCTCTGTGCTCAGCTGGAGAGACGTGCGGCTGCACGCGGCTGCTTTGAAGTGCCTGATCTGGATGGGAGCAGAACTGAACCGAGCTGAGGATCAATTTGAAGCTGAAGGCTTCACCCCCTCCATTGAGACTTGTTGTTTTTTCATTCTTTTTCATTTTATTCTTGGAGGTGGCTTTTTTGGGCTGATAAGGAAACAGCCACATAATAAATATCTTACCTGATGTAGATAACTGTTTAAAGAGCCTCAATTGGAGAAAACAGTCATTTTCATTGAAAACATCCAACTGGCTCAGACAGCAGAGAGGTCGTGAAGCAGCGTGACGGGATGTGAAGCGCAGAAGATCAGGATCATCATTGTTTCGGTGCCTATTTCATACTGCTGTGAGCTGTTTGTGGATCAGACGAGCAGAGAGTGAAGCGCGGAGGATCATCATTGGTGCTGTTTCACACTGTTGTGAGCTGTTTGTGGATCAGACGAGCAGAGAGTGAAGCGCGGAGGATCTGGATCATCATTGGTGTCTGTTTCACACTGTTGTGAGCTGTTTGTGGATCAGACTAGCGGAGAGTGAAGCGCGGAGGATCAGGAACATCATTGGTGCCTGTTTCACACTGTTGTGAGCTGTTTCTGGATCAGACGAGCAGAGTGTGACGTGTATCGCTGCGGATCAGGAGCTACGTTGTTGGTTCTGTTGTCCCTTCCCTTTACTGACTTGAAACAGGCTACAACCATGCCCTTAATTTCAGGAGGCCTTTCTGGCAGCTCACTCTGCTGTTTGCTACAAATTGCTTGTTTCTTTCCGTTGATTCTGGATCCAGCTTGTGTTCACCATGGCCACATCCATTCATATTCTCAAGGGGGCTGGAACCCCCCTCACACAAATTGCAGTTGGGCCTCCACAACGGAATTGTTTGCCCACTTAATTTGTGACGCTTTATGGTCTGAGACTTTTCTGCATCATTCATATTACTGTCATTATTTTCAGTTCTCAGACTACCTGGAATCACTGAATCTTATCAACACATCTGGATCTGCCCATCACTGCAACTTTCATTGTTTTTGGGTTCTGAATGATCGTGTCTTCATTAATGTTTCTCATGGTTCAATTATGGGGGCAAAATGTCACACTGTTAACTCCTGTAATTACACATCAGTGACAAAGAAGTAAAGCAAATGTCTGATATTAATGTTGTTATTGATCTCAGGGATTCAGCCCAACCCAGGTCCCTCCATTAACTACAGTACGCCTAATGAGTTTTAAAGTAATTCAGGTCTCCGCTTCCTGCATGTAAACGCTCGTAGCCTCCTTAAAAAACTAGATGAATTGAAAATCCTAATCAGTTCTTCTGGGGCAGATGTGATACTTATCTCTGAAACTTGGCTCAAGAAATCTGTTCTGAAAAATGATCTGGTAATCAATGAATTCAAGATCTATCGTTGTGATCGTAATAAAAGGGGAGGTGGAGTCGCTATTTACATCAGAGACTCCTTGGCTGCCAAGATTGCGTCTAAAAAAACAATCGCAAACCAGTTTGAGGCTTTAGCTGTGAACATCAGTTTGAAGGGAGGTCAGATCTTAACTGTTGTAGGTTGTTATCGTCCCCCCTCCGCAACACCTGAGGCTCTGTACTCCCTGACTGAATTCATAGGTAACTTAAAACACAATGAGATTGTTATGGCAGGAGATTTCAACATTGATTGGAATAAGTCGACCCCCCTCTGTGATAAATTCAAGGAATGTTGTCTTTCTCTCAATCTAACACAACTTATTGATTCTCCCACCAGACCAAACAAAAAATGTCCTGAAAAATCTTCCACCTTAGATCTGTTTTTCACAAATGCACCTCACAAATTTCCTGGTACAGGTGTATTTGCTAACATTTTGAGTGATCATTCCGTAATAGCAGCTCTTAGATCTACTAAACTTCCACCTGCTAAGCCCAGAATAGTTCAAAAAAGGGATTTGAAACATTTCTGTGAACAGTCATTCCTCTGGGATCTATCCCACTTTGATTGGCAACGTATTCTATTAATCAACGACGTGAACACCGCTTGGAATTATTTTCATGACAGTTTCATTTACTTTGTAAATAAACACGCCCCTTTCCGGAAGTTCAGGATAAAGGGCCGTGACAGCCCCTGGTTTACTCCTGAACTAGCTGACCTTCTGCATAGGAGAGATCATCTCTGGGCCGCAGCAAGAAAATCACACTCAGACACTGATTGGATGAATTTTCGGCAGCTGAGGAATAAATGCACAACTGCCATCAAAGCCGCAAAGCGTAATTACTTCTTATCTCAGACCTCCAAAAATCTAAACGATCCTAAAAAATTCTGGAAAACCATCAAATCTCTCTCAGGCATCCCCCAATCATCTGACCTTCCATCACAACTTCTTGTTGACTCTGTTCCTGTGTCAAATAAGCACGAGATCCTAAACTGTTTCAACAAACATTTTGTTGCTTCTAGTTCATTATTTGACACAGTTATAAATGGAAAATCATCCACTCCATCTAATAACCAAACTTCTACAAATCAAATCCCTCCTACAAGCCAATCCTCAGTTAATCACACCTTCTCATTTTCTCCGTTCTCAGTCAGTGAGGTAAATAAATTGCTAAATGATCTTGATCCTAAAAAATCTGCTGGTCCAGATGAACTTCCACCTTATTTCTTAAGGCTGGCTGCTCATATCATCACAGTCCCTGTGACCCACATCTTTAATCTGTCCATAAGCCAAAATTCCATTCCGGATGCTTGGAAAACAGCCTTTGTTCTTCCTTTGCTGAAGGGAGGTGACCCCACCGCACTGAACAACTATCGACCAATCTCTAAACTCTGCATTTTAGCCAAGGTTCTAGAAAATTTGATAAACTCTCAGATCAAAAATTATTTGGACTCATTTAACATCTTACCTCTCCATCAATCTGGTTTCAGGAAAAAACACAGCACAACGACTGCTTCTTTGAAGGTTCTTAATGACGTTGTTGAAGCATTGGATGCTAAGAATTATTGTGCTGCACTTTTCTTAGATCTGTCTAAAGCTTTTGACACAGTGGATCATAACATCTTGTGTCATAAGCTCTCAGAAATTGGGTTCTCTGATCACACCATTGGTTGGTTTTCTAATTATCTGTCCAATCGGAAGCAATGTGTTCAGCACAATGGTACTTCTTCCAGTTATTTAACGGTTAAAAATGGTGTACCACAAGGCTCAGTCTTAGGACCAACCCTCTTTACAATTTACATAGCTCATGTAGGTCAGAGCATCCCTGATGCATCCTTACATTTCTATGCTGATGACACAGTTGTTTACTGTCAAGCTAAAACAGTTGCTAAGGCTTTCCAGTTTTTGCAATCCGCTTTTGACATCATCCAGTCTGATTTGTTCCGTCTCAAACTTGTACTAAATGCTGAAAAAACAAAAGGGATGTTTTTTTCAAGTAGGAAGTCGGTCCCAGCAGATCTTCCTCTGATTTTATCCTCAAATGGTGTCCCAATTGAGTTTGTTGATTCCTATAAATATTTGGGTATACTGGTTGATTCACAGCTCTCTTTTAAACTCCATGTGGAAAACCTAGTAAAGAAACTGAAAGTTAAACTGGGTTTCTTTTTCAGAAACAGATCATGTCTAACACTGAATGTTAGGAAACGCCTTGTATCTGTGACTTTCCTCCCCTCCATTGATTACGGTGACATTCTCTACATGAATGCTCCTACAAGCACCCTGCGGATGTTGGATGTTGTCTACCATGGTGCTCTAAGATTCATAACTGGCTGTGATTATCGTACCCACCACTGCACCCTGTATTCACTGGTTAACTGGACATCATTAACCTCACGCAGACTTTTCCACTGGTACATTTTCATCTTTAAATCACTTCTCGGTCTGCTGCCCTCATACATCTCCTCCTACATGTCTTTACGTGAGTGCAGCTACAGTGTGCGCTCTCAGGACATCATCACCTGCAGTGTTCCGTCAGTGAGGACTGAACTTGGAAAAAGGGCCTTCTCCTACTCTGCTCCTGCTTCCTGGAATATCTTACAAAAAGATTTGAAGCTCTCGGCCCTGACCTCCCTAAATGGTTTTAAAAATCTTTTGGAAACCTGGCAAAAACCATTGCAGATATGTTCCTGTTTTTGATTTTGTACATCTACCTTGTGGTGTTTTGCTAGTTTTGATACTTTGCATTTCACTTTCTATTTCTCTCCTACGTTTTTTTTTTTTCTGTTGTTTGTTGTTTAAGGAAATTCTACCATTGCTGTTCATCATTCTTTAGTTTGTAGCAGGTCGCTTTTGTAAATGAGCCCTCGAGGCTCAATGAGATTTACCTGACTAAATAAAGGTTGAATGAATGAATGAATGTCACCAGTCGTCAGTTGTTAGGGTGAATATTGTTGTTGTTTGGGTGATTGCAAGTGTAATTGTACCTGGACATATTCCTGTGTTGCAGCTCTGACTTTGTGTCTCTTGGCTCCTACAGTGGGGCCCTAGAGGAGAGGTCAAGGGCCATCTGTAGCGCTGCCTGAATCCACCACTGCATGGCTCTGCACATACGGTCCAAACGCTCCATGCACTCCACTGGCACAGATCTGGAAGAGCAGAGTGATTGTCATAACCAATGTAAACTTTTCTAATAACACTGACTATATTAGTAACATAAATTGATGTCAATTATTATCTGCAACAAACGTTGTGTTTATGTGCATGCTCTGCACTAAATTTTGTAAGAGGCATTTGGGTTGTTATGCTAATCCAGAAAAATAAGCAAATATTTTTGCCAAAGTGCTTTATTTATTTTCATTTAGCACGCTCAGACTCACTTTAATGTCATTCAAACCAGTACATGGTAAAAACAAAAAACAGTTACCCAAGGCAAGGTATATATATA
>JBBPBX010036298.1:16716-31555 GCA_038048925.1 Garcialebias charrua | reverse complement strand
TGCTCCTACAAGCACCCTGCGGATGTTGGATGTTGTCTATCATGGTGCTCTAAGATTCATAAAGGCTGAGTTAGACTCGCGCTTTGGTCCGCAGGCTGGAGCGCGCGCGCTGCGCGTGCACTGTGCCGTGCGGCGAAATGCGTTTACAGTGTCGCCTCTGTGTTTATGGTTGACGCACGGCGGCGCATGGCAAAGTGCTGTTCTTTTACGGACCAGCAGGAGGCAGTACCCTCTAAAACCTGTGCATATGTTGCAAGAAAGGTGTAGAAGAAGAAATCTACCGTAGAAGAAGAACTGTTTGAAATCACACAACAAAAACAAATAGCTTTCTGCTCGCGTGCTGAACTGTTGTCTTTATTTGCGGTTTTAATGCATGGAGTCAGCGGAGGAGAAAGCGATCACGTGACTTTTGGCGAAAAAACAAAAGAAAAGTCCGACTCCAGATCAGGAATGAAGGAGAATTTAATACATTTTGTGTCACAAAACATTCCTCCATGCGTCGCGACTCCGTCTCCACGACCACAGCGGCGCAAACAGCTGCAGGCTCCGGCGTGAAGAGGGTGAAGGCTGTCGGTGAGGACCTGTCAATCAAATCGTAGCGCCCACCGCGCGCGCGCAAGGCTTGCGGAGTTTCAAAAATTCAGAGGTGCACGACACGCGCTAATCCCCTGCGTGGGGCCAACGCGCAGGGGCAGGGACTGTGAAATTGCGTCACTTTTGGAGCGCGCACCCTCGCGCGCTGCGCGACGCGTCAAGTATGAATCTAGCTTCACTGGCTGTGATTATCGTACCCACCACTGCACCCAGTATTCACTGGTTAACTGGACATCATTAACCTCACACAGACTCTTCCACTGGTACATTTTCATCTTCAAATCACTTCTTGGTCTGCTGCCCTCATACATCTCCTCCTACATGTCTTTGCGTGAGTGCAGCTACAGCGTGCGCTCTCAGGACATGATTACCTGCAGTGTTCCATCAGTGAGGACTGAACTTGGAAAAAGGGCCTTCTCCTACTCTGCTCCTGCTTCATGGAATATCTTACAAAAAGATCTGAAGCTCTCGACCTTGACCTCTCTGGATGGTTTTAAGAATCTGTTGTACTCCTGGCAAAAACCAATGCAGACATGTTCCTGTTTTTGATTTTCTACATCTACCTTATAATCTGTCTGTTTTGCTATTTTGACATCTTTGTTTTAACTTGTTAAAAAAATCTATATATACCGGTATTTCTCTCTTATGTTTGTCTATTGTTGATTGTCCAAGGAAAATCTACTGTTATTGTTGTCATCATTCTTTAGTTTGTAGCCAGGTCTCTCTTGTAAATGAGGCCTCGATGCTCAATGAGATTAACCTGACTAAATAAAGGTTGAATGAAAAAAAAAAACAGTTTTTCAGGATTTTACTTGTAATTTCTGTGATGTTTAGTGTCAGACGTGTTTTCATCTTTAGCCAGGAAGTGATTCAGGCAGGAGGCTAAAGAGAACCATCAAGTTGAGTCTGAGTGAAATACACAAAGATGTGTGTAAATAACAACTTCCTGGAGGTGAATTGTCACAAATGTCATAAATCTGTAATCAATTAAAAGTTTAAAAGTTGTAATTTTTTTTACAAGTTTTACTGTCATTAAACTGTAGTTCTGCTTTGTTTGTGTTTTTGGAAATGTTTTGCAGTCGTCCTGAAACTGCAAACATGCTGCTTTGATTTAACGGTAGTGATACACACAGTGTGTGTGTGTATTTTTGCCTCCACTGGAATCTGCAGAGGAGACGAATGAGGCCACCAGTCCACAGCACAGCTGGTTACAATCACAGCAGCTAAAGACAACACACACACACACACAGATTTTTTTATTTTTATTCACACAGACACGTATGTCCTCTCATGATTCTCTCACATCGTTCTGTAGAAACATGAAGAAAACCCTCCGTCCATCACCTTATGAAATAGGGATCAATAAAGTATATTGATTGATGGATGGATGGTTCTGTAGGAACATGAAGAAAACCCTCCGTCCGTCAGCTCGTTTCAGTGTCGACCCTCACTTCCCCCATCAGTCTCATGCAGGGGGTCAGCCGAGTGAAAAACTCCAGGAACTCCAAACACTTCTTCAAAATCCCTCGTGAATTATGATGAAACATCTTTGTCTTGTCAGATCTTCACATCGTTTATTATTATTATTATTATTATTATTATTATTATGAATCTGTTTCCTTGAATTACCGTATCCAGGACTTGTTTTGAAGAAAGACTCTTGAGTTCCACGAGGAGCCTCGGTGAGACGTCTGCACGAAGAACGCTGCTGGTTCACTGAGCATCCTTCACTCGCTGTGTTCACGTGGACATAAATAATCAGATCAAACGGCCATTCAGAAGAAACGTGCGTCGTGGAAACGCCCCTTTCTGATTATTCTTTGTTGATTCAGTGCAATCTGAAATCATTTGTGATCAGAACGAGACGGGTGGTTTACGCCGATTCATAATCCGAGCGGTGAGCATGTAAACACTTAATCTGATCATTTTATTCTGATTGTGGAAAACTGACCAGACTGCGCATGTGTGACCACATCTTTCCACCTGGCTAATGCTAATAACATTAGCATGTCGGGGACGGAGAACTGGTCGGTGAGCGACAACATTTCTACTAGAAACATAGAAAGGCTCAAAATGACCTGTATCACCTGATATTTTGCTAACAGACAACAGTTGATTCCAGCGGTTAAAGGCAATGATATTAATTAATAATTATAAGTTGGGGATCATTCTCAGCTACTACCACACCAGATTTTAGCAGAATATTTATATTTGCTGAGCCACAGCCATTAAAAAAAAAATTAAAAAAATTGCTAAGATGACCTTGCTGTGGCGGCCATCTTGAATGGGACTGACTCCAAAGGATGTTCTCCTGATGATTACTTTCCGAAGGTTTCGATGAAATCTGTTCAGTGATTCATCAGGTATTAGACAGACACACAGACGTATTAATAATAATAATAATAATAAAAGTTAAAAACATAGTGGCTGAAAAACCGTGAATGCAGCAGAAGTTCCCACAGACGTCCTTTGAGGACTTTTTAACGAGCGTCTTCATAATTTTTCTTTCAGTGACATGTGAGACTTGATTTAAAAATGAATAAATGAAAGTTACTCCGGCATGCAGACAAAAGAGTTTTGTGTTTGATAAAAAAAACAGTTTCAGAGATAAGTTCAGTGCTGCTGGCTGACTGAAGCTGATGAAGACGTTCAACCATGGAGGAACAAGAAGCAGCTGATGATCCCTGCTCCTCCTTCTCCTGCTCCTCCTGCTCCTGCTCCTCCTTCTCCTGCTCCTCCTTCTTTCTCCTGCTCCTCCTCGCCCTCCTCCTCAGACCTGGTGTCACGAGTTGCTCGGTTGAACAAAACAGTTACCGTAATTTCCGCCTGATAGATCGCACCTTTCTATAAGTCGCTTTGTCCAATTATTGGCAATAATTTGGAAAAATCCATAAACAGATTGCACCTTTATTTAGGTCGCATAATGCGTCACCGCTACGCGACGCGTCAGCGCCTCATTTGCCCTGCTGAAAATGGCGGCCACAGAAGCGAGCGAGCACGGAAAGACTTGACAAGATTAACACAGTGAAAAAAATTATTTGTTTGCTAAAAATTATAGCTGACTTTATAGCACAAGGGTTCCTGAGCTTAACCGTTCCTTAATAAATTCACAAAATGGTCAAATCTGCTGGATTTAAATTGTTTCGCTTTGACGTCTTCCAAACGGTCGTGTGCACAGCGAAAATAAATTATAAATAAATCTAATTTTAGCTCAAATGTCTCATACAGGTCACAGTTTGTAAATGAAACCCAAATAATTACTTTCTGTAAGCTGAAAGAAAATCCGCAGTGTGGTTTGAGTTATGTAGACAAATAGTAGCAGGAAAATAACCCGAAGCTAACGCGACACGTTTACGTCTATAAAACATCGATTTTTTAAAATCTCAAACATCTCATAAAGCTAGTCACTTATAAATGTCCATACAGTAGCCGTGTTTCCATCAAGGTTTCTTGATGCGCATTTTGAAGTATCGCATCAGAAAAGGTGAATGGAAACGGCACGATTCAATTAACTTCCTCTAATTCGCAAAAAAGTTGATACGCTCGCTTGAGGTGGTTTTTGGGTTTTTCGAAACAGAGCTGATGCGCAAAACGAGAGATGGAAACAGATTTGCCGACTCAGTTCTGACGTAGCGAACATTCACGTCATGTGACTGATCAGCTGTTTCCGCTGTAACATCGCTAAAACTAGTTGGCATGACAGAATAAATACAACTTGCCCGATAGCAACACATTCCTGAAATATTCTCTCCATTTTGCCGAGATGTGTGGTCGGGTCCTGTTTTCAACCGCCACTTCCTGTTTACTGTAGACAGTTGATGGAAACACTTCTGATTCGCATTAATTTTTATTTACAGTTTTGCGAATTTTCAAAAATTCGCTCAAAATACGAATTGAAAATAGATGGAAACACGGTTACTGATTACTTTCTGTAAGTTTGATAAAAATCTGTCCTGTGGTTCTTGACTTATCTTGCTAACAAACACAGCTAACAGTAGTTACCTCCAGAGCAGGAGGCCGGGCAGCGACAGAGTCAGTCCGACCAGAGGAGGCTGCCGTCGGACACATGAGGTGGGAACGGTCGGTGTACCCTAGTGGCCGAAAGTGGTACTGCACCATTTTTTGCCAAAATGAAAAATGGTCATATCTGAGCCAAAAATTGGTCTAAAAATATGGGGGAAAAAATCTATAAACAGGTCTCACCTCTCTATAGGTTGCAGGGCATGTAAATTAGGCAAAAAACTGCGACATATAGTCAGGAAAATACGGTAATCCGTTTTAAAATCTGAACCAGCAGCTCCTGAAAGAAACAAGGTTCTGTTTGAAAGACGGCTTTAGTCAGTCGGTTTGATTTGACTTGGGTCCATTTTTCTCCCACAGTATCTGCTGGTTCTGGACCAGAACCCCAGACACACATTCCTGACACACACAGACTCTTATGAAAGCACGACGTGGAGAATCACTTACGTTTCCGAGGGTTTTCCTTACAGCAGATGTTTGTATCGTTCAGGGCCTTCGTAGAAATCACCCGTCCGGATCTAAATGTTGCGGCACATTTTCACACCTACATGTTTTTTGTTGGACATTTTAGTTGTGGGTTTCTCAGGAGACGAGCTTTTTGTTGCTGATGAAGAGGAGGCAGAGCTTCGTCGTCCATCTGTTACTTTGAGCTCTCTTATTGAAAATAATTTGAAATGTGTGTTTTTAATCTGACGCATCGTTTTTAGCTGTCACTGAAATGTGGACACATGGATCTTTAAACTGTCCTTTCTAAAATAAATAGTAACTATAACTTAATGAAGCAAGTTTTTCTTTAATTCATTTATATTTTATCCATATGGATGTATGGGAGTCTGACTGTTTTTATGATTTATATGAAGTTTGATGCAAACGTGGAGACTTGAAGCAACGTCTCAACGCCTGTCTTAATAAGATCTTGTGTGATCTGATGGGGCTCAGTGTTCATGTTGAGGCGAGCTCTCAGCTACTACCACACCAGTATCTAAAACACTGACTGACTTCAGACATTTGTTGTGCTTCGTAAGGTCAGTTGGCTGTGGCGGCCATCTTGATTCAGGAGCCGCAACAAACTCTGTCTTACAAACAGCTGCTTATAACAAAGAAGCTGCTTCATCAGACGAACGTGTCCAGAGGACCTGACTCAACCTCGTCACACACAAACTAAAAGATTTTCAACATTTTGAACAAACTTTATAACTTTATCAGGTGTTTTGGATCATTGTTGCTTTTTTTTGGAACAAGAATGTTTTTCAGTCAAAGCAAAAATGAGATTAAAGGGGACCTCAGATGTATTTTTTAAATTTTTATGGTATTTCTGTGGGATATCCAGACCCTATTCCTTCAATTTAATGCACAAAATAATTATTAGATAATCAATTATACCCTTTTTAATTCTGCCATTTTTAACTTTCGTTTTGAACGACCGGTTTCTTGAAGTCCACGCCCTTCAACGATCTGTTCACGCCCTCTGTAACAGCCAGTATCTGTAATGTGTTGTTGTTTTAAAATTAGCTCTTTTTTTATTACTCATTTGACTTACTGTTAGTGTTAGCTTAAGATAACTTACCGAAACCCGTCTGAGCGCGCCGCAGTTTGCTGCTCCTTTTAGCATTAGACCACCCGAATCCGAAGCTAATGTTAGCTTGTTCCTCTTCCGGTTTTCGCCAGCTCCGCTCGTTGCACGCGATGAGATTTTGGGAGTTATCGCTGTTCCAGTGAAGACAACACAAAGTTCACCAAGTGTCTCCCGTAAATTAATCTGTAAGGAGAAGGTCCTCTTGCTGCGAGCCTGCTGCGAGGCTGCTGCAAGGCTGTACAGTTGAAGCTCCGCTCCATCGCGCCGGAAGAGGGTCCCGTCGAACCCGGTCCTTCCGCCTGTGGTCCGCTCGTTTAATTTTTGCCGGCTGCGCGTTGGCAGCGATCGCAAATACACTAAAAATTGAACTAAAACATAAAAATAACAATTATACTTTATTTATAAAGCCATTTAAAAAAACACAGCTGCAACAAAGTGCTGTACACATGAAATTAAGAACATATAAACAAAAGATGAGATGAAATCATGAAAAACAACAGTCATGTGTTTAATACAGAAGTGGGTTGAGCCTAACCAGGGGTTGCTAGGTGAGGGGCTGGACTCAGGTTTGATCTGATTGGCTGGCGGCTTGTGACGTCAATAAATGCAGGAAGTGTGAATCCTGGTGTATTTATCAAAAATAAATAAATCTACTTAGAGTAAATAAACCACTGGGTGCATTTTTTTGGCACAAGGACTGTTTTTTTATGAAGTAAATACCCAAAGTTTAGTAAAAAAACATTAAAAAGTGAATTTTGCATGTGTGGTCCCCTTTAACAAAAAATCATGTCAGTGACACTCTGCTCTCACTCTTTATTTCTTTTTTTAGCTAGTTAGTCCACACAACCTAAAAGGGAAGAAGTGGGTAAAAGATGATGGATGGATAGTTAGTCAGTTATATAGTTGTGTATTCTGCTTCATTTTTATTATCTCATGTTTTTTTGTATACCCGGTAATTATAAAATGCTACTGGACGCCTAGAATTTACTCCCTGGGATTAATGAAGTGTCAGTCTATCGGTTGGTCTGTCTTGAAATTATGTCGGTCTATCGGTCGGTAGGTCTGTCGGTCAGTCTGTCGGTCAGTCTATCGGTCAGTCTATCAGTTGGTCTGTCTTGACGGTCTGTCATCTGCCGGTCTATCAGTCGGTCAGCCTATTGGTCGATTGGGCTGTCTGTCTGTCTGTCTGTCTGTCGCTTGGTCTGTCAGTTGGTCCGTTAGTCTATACATAGTTCCCATGTGACGTCACATAAGAGGTATTTCCGGGTTTTCCGCCATTTTGGTTGGCAGTACTTCCTTCCCTGACCACTAGTGGCAGCGTAGGTTACTGGCTGTGTAATATCAACCAGAATGATTTGCCCTCCACAACATCAAGAATATGCTCCGATCACTTTTTGTCAGGTAAACCAAAATTCTATGTGAATAATTTTGCGAAACTGTGTGTGTTTAAACAGTTTTTTCAGTTTCTTGCTCCTCTGTTACTGTCTGTTACTGACGTTAGCTTAGCAACGCTAATGCTAACCTCCACTTCGACACACTCACGGGAACAAGGTGTCCCACCCGTGTTTATCCTAGACTCTTTGTTGTTAGGAAGCTGCTTGTTAATGATTTATTTTGAACCTTTATTTACCCTGTGACATCAGGCTGACACACACACGTTAATGACAGATAAACTGTCTCAAACTGAGACAGGTAATGCAACAAGCAAAACTCACAACAAAGAGCAGATCCGAGAGCTGCTCAGAAAATGTCACGGTGTGATTCCACAAAAACAAACTTTGCATGAATAAAAACCTGTTGTATATAATAACTTTTTTTCTTTTTGTCCTCTGCAGCTAATCCTACTGATAGTGTGCTGGTGAAGCTGGTCCTGAGTCTGCTGCAGCTCTGCAAACTAGCTGAAGTCATCCTGGAGGAAATGACATTTTAGGTACACAATGTGTTACAGTTGTTTAAAAAATGTCCACCCTCTTTCAGTCCATTTCAGGCTTTAATGTTTCAAGACATAATAAAAATGATCTGGTCATTAACAGGTTCTCAAATGATTAAAATCTAAAGCTTCAATCATATTATCACAGATAAACTGTTATCAAGTTGCTTCACAAACAACATAAGAGGTTTAAAAATTACAGAAACAGTAACACACTAATGGTAAAACTATGACATTTACAGCAGTAAAATTATAATCAAAATATATAAGTATAAATGTATATATAATGTATAAAAAAATTTATGTTCAGGACGGCCTGGTCTTACAGCTCAGCTCTTTCTTTACCACAATGGACCGGTACAGAGTCCTTAATACTGCAAATGCTGCACCAATCAGTCTGTCAAGCTCACGCTCCATTCTTTCGTCACTCGTGACCAGAACCCCACACTGAAGTTGACAGCCACATTTACCAGTACGATAGCGGTTAGGTGCAACTGTATTTATTCAACTGTATTTATTTTTTATACTTTGAGTAGCAAACTTGGAGTCTTATTTTAAACTTTGTGATGCAAAAAATGACAATGTTTACTAATATTTTTATTTTTTTTAAGGTACAGATGAGTGAATAGTTCGTAGACCCGGGTCCAGTCTCAGATCCTATGCCTGCGTCCAGTCTCAGATCCGGAGGGGTTGGCTGCTCCAGTCGGATGGTCCCACATGATGAGAAATCTGTTCATTTGTTTAAAATCAGAAACTGCACTCAGATGCATCATTCCTTGTTGAAGAGTGTTTTGATAAATCATTTCATTAAAATATATAAAATCACCCACAGTTCTCATATTGTATTCAGTTTAAATTGTTTTGAATTTATAATTATAGCTTTTATTCTGAACTTTATCAGTCTACTACTGGAGGATGAACAGGAACATGCATGTTTTTATGTTTTTGTACATGTTAATAATTAACACTAAACTGGTAAGTTGCCAATTAAGAACAATCACTAGGTTTTATTTATGTGCAGTAGAACTCATTAATGGACATTAAACAACAATTATTGAAATAAACAAGGTGAAACTTGGTACAACTGTTTTATTCAAACTAAAGGTAAGCACACGTTCATTTAGCAATGTGTGTTTTCACAGCAACACCAAATGTATTTGAAAAGCAGATTCATCCATCCAGCTTCATCGATCTCCTGGGACTCGGTACCTTACACAGAAAGAGAAAACAAAATGCTTTCAGGGTTTAAAGCAATATTTAACTAATGGATTACGGTAAAAGGAGTTACCAAATTGTAACTTTTCACCACTAACTTTATTAAAGGCAAATCACAGTGGAAAATAAATATCTGACATTTACTGAGAAACGTTAATACTATGACTGAGAAATAATTATAAATAATTTATTTTGTTAACACTAATTTAAGTATGAAAGTCATAGGCTAAATAAATAATGTAGTAATGTGAGAAATATCAGCCATCTTTACTAGCTCATCAGTTAAGCTGAAGCAACGATCTTTAAAGTAGCACAGATTAGCATAGCCGATGTAGCTTTTACTAAAGTACACATGGCTGATATTTACTGTGGCACAAGTTACATTAGCTAAGCTATTCTTTGTTATGTTAAAAATCGGTTATATTTACTGTAGCTCAAGCTACGTAGCTTAGCATGCAGTAAACAACACCGATCTTACTTTAGCAAAGAGCTAGCTTAGCTTAGCTGCTGTAGCTACGAGGGACATCTACGTGTAATCACTTACTCTGCCATTCACCAGAACTGTTATTAACATGAAGACAGCAAGGACGAGCTCTGGACGTCCTTCACAACTCTGTTACTGGATCTTAAGCATCCATCCATGAATTTAAAGCTGCTAATCTGCTCCGTTGTGGACACTCAGAGTAACTTCTTCGTGACAACTTTTTGCCCTTCTCCACCAGGGGGCAATACCGCTTCGTCTGACATGATTTATTCCTACAACTCACAACTTGTTGCCCTTCTCCACCAGGGGGCAGTACCGCTTCGTCTGACATGTATTCCCCCAACTCAACTCCAACCACTGCGCCTTGGTCAAGAGTAGCTCTGGTTGCTCGCGTCGGTTTATCCTACTAAAATGGCGGAAATTCCAGAATTCTAGAATTCTAGTCACGTGTCTGGGAACTATGTATTGGTTGGTCTGTCTTGACGGTCTGTCATCTGTCTGTTGGTCTATCGGTTGGTCAGTCTGTTGGTCGATCAGTCAGTTGGTCGGTTGGTCAGTCTGTCTGTCACTCGGTCTTTCAGTTGGTTTGTTGGTCGGTTGTCTGTCTGTATGTCGGTCTGTGTCTTTCTGTCAGTTGGTCTGTCTTGACAATCTGTCATCTGTTGGTCGATCGGTTGGTTGGTCTGTCGATCAGTCTGTCTGTCTGTCGCTCCGTCTGTCAGTTGGTCTGTCTTGACAATCTGTCATCTGTCGGTCTATCAGTCAGTCAGTCTGTTGGTCGATCGGTTGGTTGGTCTGTCGCTCTGTCTGTCAGTTGGTCTGTCGTTTGGTCATCTGTCAGTTGGTCTGTCGTTTGGTCATCTGTCAGTTGGTCTGTCTTGACAATCTGTCGGTCTATCGGTCGGTCAGTCTGTTGGTCGATCGGTTGATTGGTCTGTCGGTCAGTCAGTCTGTCTGTCGCTCCGTCTGTCAGTTGGTCTGTCTTCACAATCTGTCATCTGTCGGTCTATCGGTCGGTTGGTCTGTCGGTCGGTTGGTCTGTCGGTCAGTCTGTCTGTCTGTCTGTCTGTCTGTCTGTCGCTCCGTCTGTCAGTTGGTCTGTTTGGTCATCTGTCAGTTGGTCTGTCTTGACAATCTGTCATCTGTTGGTCTATCGGTCGGTTGGTCTGTCGGTCAGTCTGTCTGCCAGTCAGTCAGTCTGTCTGTCGCTCCGTCTGTCAGTTGGTATGTTGTTTGGTCATCTGTCAGTTGGTCTGTCTTGACAATCTGTCATCTGTCGGTCTATCGGTTGGTTGGTCTGTCGGTCGGTCAGTCGGTCAGTCAGTCTGTCTCTGTCGCTCTGTCTGTCAGTTGGTCTGTTGTTTGGTCATCTGTCAGTTGGTCTGTCTTGACAATCTGTCATCTGTCGGTCTATCGGTCGGTTGGTCTGTCGGTCAGTTGGTCAGTCTGTCTGTCTGTCGCTCCTTCTGTCAGTTGGTCTGTTGTTTGGTCATCTGTCAGTTGGTCTGTTGTTTGGTCATCTGTCAGTTGGTCTGTCTTGACAATCTGTCATCTGTCGGTCTATCGGTTGGTTGGTCTGTCGGTCAGTCTGTCTGTCAGTTAGTCAGTCTGTCTTTCGCTCCGTCTGTCAGTTGGTCTGTTGTTTGGTCATCTGTCAGTTGGTCTGTCTTGACAATCTGTCATCTGTTGGTCTATCGGTCGGTTGGTCTGTCGGTCTATCGGTCGGTTGGTCTGTCAGTCAGTCCGTCAGTCTGTCTGTCGCTCCGTCTGTCAGTTGGTCTGTTTGGTCATCTGTCAGTTGGTATGTCTTGACAATCTGTCATCTGTTGGTTTATCGGTCGGTTGGTCTGTCGGTCAGTCTGTCTGTCTGTCTGTCAGTCAGTCAGTCTGTCTGTCGCTCCGTCTGTCAATTGGTCTGTTGTTTGGTCATCTGTCAGTTGGTCTGTCTTGACAATCTGTCATCTGTCGGTCTATCGGTCGGTTGGTCTGTCGGTCAGTCTGTCTGTCAGTCAGTCAGTCTGTCTGTCGCTCCGTCTGTCAATTGGTCTGTTGTTTGGTCATCTGTCAGTTGGTCTGTCTTGACAATCTGTCATCTGTCGGTCTATCGGTTGGTTGGTCTGTCTGTCGGTCAGTCGGTCAGTCAGTCAGTCTGTCTGTCGCTCCGTCTGTCAGTTGGTCTGTTGTTTGGTCATCTGTCAGTTGGTCTGTCTTGACAATCTGTCATCTGTCGGTCTATCATCGGTTTGTCTGTCGGTCAGTTGGTCAGTCTGTCTGTCTGTTTGTCGCTCCATCTGTCAGTTGGTCTGTTGTTTGGTCATCTGTCAGTTGGTCTGTCTTGACAATCTGTCATCTGTCGGTCTATTGGTCGGTTGGTCTGTCGGCCAGTCTGTCTGTCTGTCTGTCAGTCAGTCAGTCTGTCTGTCGCTCCGTCTGTCAGTTGGTCTGTTGTTTGGTCATCTGTCAGTTGGTCTGTCTTGACAATCTGTCATCTGTCGGTCTATCGGTCGGTTGGTCTGTCGTTCTATCGGTCGGTTGGTCTGTTGGTCGGTCTGTCGGTCAGTCAGTCAGTCAGTCAGTCAGTCTGTCTGTCTGTCGCTCCGTCTGTCAGTTGGTCTGTTTGGTCATCTGTCTTGACAATCTGTCATCTGTCAGTCTATCTGTCGGTTGGTCTGTCGGTCAGTCTGTCTCTCTGTCTGTCAGTCAGTCAGTCAGTCTGTCTGTCGCTCCGTCTGTCAGTTGGTCTGTTGTTTGGTCATCTGTCAGTTGGTCTGTCTTGACAATCTGTCATCTGTCAGCCTATCGGTTGGTTGGTCTTTCGGTCTGTCGGTCGGTCAGTCGGTCAGTCAGTCAGTCTGTCTGTCGCTCCGTCTGTCAGTTGGTCTGTTGTTTGGTCAACTGTCAGTTGGTCTGTCTTGACAATCTGTCATCTGTCGGTCTATCGGTCGGTTGGTCTGTCGGTCAGTTGGTCAGTCTGTCTGTCTGTCGCTCCATCTGTCAGTTGGTCTGTTGTTTGGTCATCTGTCAGTTGGTCTGTCTTGACAATCTGTCGGTCTATCGGTCAGTTGGTCTGTCGGTCGGTCTGTCGGTCAGTCTGTCTGTCAGTCAGTCTGTCAGTTGGTCTGTCTTGACAATCTGTCGGTCGGTAGGTCTGTCTTGACAGTCTGTCAGTTGGTCTGTCTTGACAATCTGTCGGTCGGTAGGTCTGTCGGTCTGTCTGTCAGTTGGTCTGTCTTGACAATCTGTCCGTCTATCGGTCGGTAGGTCTGTCGGTCAGTCTGTCTGTCAGTCAGTCTGTCAGTTGGTCTGTCTTGACAATCTGTCGGTCGGTAGGTCTGTCGGTCGGTCTGTCAGTTGGTCTGTCTTGACAATCTGTCGGTCGGTAGGTCAGTCGGTCTGTCTGTCAGTTGGTCTGTCTTGACAATCTGTCGGTCGGTAGGTCTGTCGGTCAGTCTGTCTGTCAGTCAGTTAGTCTGTCTGTCGCTCCATCTGTCAGTTGGTCTGTTGTTCGGTCGTCTGTCAGTCTGTCTGTTGGTCTGTCTTGACAATCTGTCATCTGTCTGTCTATCGGTTGGTTGGTTGGTCTGTCGGTCGGTCTGTCGGTCAGTCAGTCAGTCTGTCTGTCGCTCCGTCTGTCAAGTTGGTCTCTTGTTCGGTCGTCTGTCTGTCAGTCTGTGCCTGTCTGTCGGTCTGCACACTCTGGTGATGTCTTCTTTTCCAATAGAATAAAATAATTTCTCAAAATAATAAAAATAATTTTCTTTCATGTCAAGTTCATGTGCATGTGGTCTACAAAGGATATTTTCTGTACAGATGTGGAGCGATCAGAAGCAAGTTATGATCCTGTTGAACAGAAGAAATAAATATTTTAAATGATTCGGAGCGTTTGAGCATCATGAGCTGCATGAAGCTGAACTTTTCCTCCAGTAAAGATGAACTGTTGGTTTCTCAGCATGGAAACATTTAAATGGGAATGTATAAAGAATAAAACAAATCTCAGAGTTTGTTTTGTGTAAACATCTAAAACTCCTGGTTGAAGCAAATCTCTGCTGCCGACTTTAAAACCTGTTTATGGTGTTTATGAGCAGAAATCAGATATTTTATCTTTAACTCTGCAGTTTGCATCTTAAGCTCACCGGTGAGTTCACATTGTGGTCCGGTTTGGAAGCACAGTGTTTATCATGTTTTATTTTAGTGTTTGAACATCCTGCACTTCGTTGTTTGAACGTTGTACGGACCTGCTGCTGCGTTGTGCTCCGGTAAACCTGCATCTCCAAAGCAAGCAGCAAACGTCACTGCTCACCAGGGTCACCTGACTGAAAACTATCAATTACAAGTATAACAAATGCAGGTGGGGTGGTTGCATGTGTTGGCACGGTAACAGCACGGTGTTCCTCATGGAACCGCCCTCCCCCCTCTGACATTTCCTGAGCCAGTCAGGTTTTCCAGCTCCGTTCCTCTGATCCTGCTCGTTTCTTTCTCACATGGTCTCCATTTATCTGGCTCTGTTTTCGAGAACGTATTCACTGAATGGATCTGACAGCCCCCCACCCAGCCCCCCCACCCAGTCCCCCGCGGCTCTACTGTTACACCGTCGGCAGCAACTGACGCCTTTCTGTAAACAGACTGATAAGGCAGCTTCAGTTCATCTTTACCCCCCGGGTCAGCCTGACCTCATCTCTGCTGATCATCAGCGGCTGTTAACGTTAAACAGATGGTAATTAATAAAGAGTGAAGTGGTGCTTTTTTTAATGATTTATCTTTTATCAGACGTTAAAGATGCAGGTTTATTGTTTTGCAAATACCTCAGCAAATTAAAGACAAAGACAGCTTTGTGCTCCGCTGTTGGCTCACAGGCGGCGTGACCTTTGACAAGCGCCATCTTGTTCCTTTAATAACGTCTGAACGCTCCCATATGGCTGAAATTATCCAATCAATTCATCACCGCCGCCAGATCTCTAACCTGACTGGGAATTTTCTCTTTTAAAGCAGGGAGCTGAAAAAAACTGGAAATTAGAAGTGG
>JBBPBX010036298.1:0-16362 GCA_038048925.1 Garcialebias charrua | reverse complement strand
TATCCTGAAGGCTCTGCTGCGTTTAGTTTCACGTTTATTTGCTCACGGTTCTTTTCGTTCACTCTGTGGGTTCAGGCATCCTGAAAGTTTGTTAAAACGTTCAGTTTTAGATTTAAAACAGAACTCTCTTACTCTTTTTCTGCCAGATTGAAGATAATTCAGCTCTCCGTGGTTCCAGAGGCCCTGCTCCTCCTCCAGAAGGAACTTCTTTATATCCCTGGACTTTCAGAATTAAGTTTGCAGATGTTGAAAACCGCGACACATTTTTACTCTGGGCTTCCCGTCAGGATGATCCTGTTTCACTCCAGAGGAGTTCTGTCAACAAGTTCAATAACTTTTCATGAAGATGACTAGAAGAATGACAAGTGTTCCCTAAAACTGTGCATCCAAACATCTGCTCCTCTCACATGATGTTTGTTTTACAACAAGTCCACGATCCAACATCCTTCACAATAAAAGCTTTTCTGCCTCACATCTGAAGCAGTCATAAAGCACCAGACAACATGAGGCAGATTAAATCTCATCAGCACCACAAGTGCTTTTTAAAGATCCCTCTTCCAAACCTGCGACGATCAGAGCAATGCTTAAGAATTCAAATACAGGGAGTCCGCGACTTACGAATGAGTTCCGGACCTACGGGCTGTTCGTAACCCGATTTTGACCCGAGCCTACACATACATGTACATTACTGTACAGTTACCAAGCACTTTGCCTATCCTAACACAGTGTAGTACATAATGATCAAAAAACACATTTGGATAAAAATAAAAAAATCTTACTTTGAGCAGGTCAAGCAGGCTCTGCGCCGCGTTAGCATTAGCTGCTCCATAGCTGCGCATGTTAGCCCTCCGTTAGCTCGGTGTCGTCCCTCCAAAAAGGCTGCGCAGCTTTCTCCGTGTTTTAGCATGTTAGTTGGGTGTCCATCAAACATCTGAGGCTAAAAGGCAGACATCAGGCGAGCTAACGGCTGCAGCAGGCATCTCCGCGGCCTGTCGGGTCCTGTCTCCGGTGGAGCTAACGTTAGCATGTTAGGTGGTGGTTGTCCGGTCACATTAAGCTGTCTAATGCTTCACGCGTTCCACAGCGTCTTTTCCCTTTGTATATCCATCCAACCACAAACCCCCCGTTCAGCTGAAGTGCATGTGTCCACGCGGAGCAATCTCTGAACCAACACGGTTTGGCTCTCGAAGCCGGAGCTAACAGAAGCTAAAAACATTGCAACCGGAAACTACCGGAAACTGCGTAATTCGGGTTAAAAATAATAAAAATAATAATTTTTATAATAATACTTTATTTATAAAGCCACTTAAAACAACCACAGCTGCAACAAAGTGCTGTACACATGAAATTAAGAACATTAAAAAAAATGTTTTTTTTTAATTTTAATTTCATATTTTTATTAATTATGATGCATGCCGTAAGTCCGAGTTGCCGTAAATCGAGGACTCCCTGTAAATTGTTACATTTCACACAAACCTTTCACACTAAAGTGCCGTGTGAGTTGTTGGCGCTCAGAGGAAGTGATGGGGATAAGGTGTGGTGGCCATTTTAAACTGGTTTACTCCCAGCTGCACAGGCAGAGAGCGCTTTCTGCAGGTTTCATTCAAATCCAGTTCATGACAGAATTTGCAAACAAACAGATAAACACCCTCAGACAGACAGCTGTTTGTTAAAGTCACTTAAGACTTTTTATTTAAATACAAACCACATCAGAGACTTGACGGAGCACCAACCATCCAGCTGTGGTTCTTTAGGAACAAACCAGAGATTATCATGCAGAATTCACTATCCTGTTCATGTAAAACTAATTCAGGCTCAGCGTCCACAGACACAAGGAACGCCCACAGATCGGCAAGATGGACGCCCTTTACAGCGGCCACAAAGTCCAAAAGTCGTACTCGAGGATCGAGTTGAGTGGATCCTGCAGACCGACTGTAATCTGTTCACACGCCTCTGCTTTGGCCCTTGAACGTTTGCACCTGAGCCGCCTTGCTGTGTTTGCACACAGCTCTGCAGGCTCCACCCCCCACGCAGAGGAGCCGGTGTTTGTGATGTAAATAAAGTCACCTGAGCCGACATTCAAATGGATTTGCATCTGAATGTGTGTCAGTGGGCCAAAGGTTTGAGCTGCTGGTGGAAAGATCATCTTTGGACAGCTGGGTTACAAACAAAACAACATACAGTACTGACAGAAGAGGTGGTTTATAAAGACCAGGTAGAGCTCTCTAAAAAAGCTAAGTCTGGTCCTCTGGACATTCAAAAAACAAAACAAAACACGTATAATAAATTTGATTCTTTCGTCCTGTATATGAAGGCAGCAGAAGGGAAGTTAAAGAAGGAGCTTGTTGCTTCTTTGTGAAGACGTTCAGTCGAACCATGTGCTCCTTCTTTTTCTGCCTCCTTTTGCGTTAGTCGCCACCGCAGCATCCAAGCTGCAGCCAAGAAAAACTCTGGCTTCACGAGCGTCTGCTTCAGCAGTTTGCTTAGTTTCACTTTGAGCTTTGAAATCTGAAGCTGGATTTAGAGAATAAACTGCAGCTTGGAGGGGTTTGGTGCAAGGAGCATCCAAAAAGTGAAAAAGTCTCTGATTGTTGTATTTTTAGGGTTTGTGACCAGGTTGTCCTCAGGCTGTTTCTGTGAGCAGCAGTTTGACCGTCTGTTCTAAAACATTTGATTGTTGTGCTGATGATCAGACGGTGACCGAGTCGGCCTCCAGATGGAGATAAGAGAACGTTTTGGGCATGTTCTCATGTCGACAGCACCAGGAGGCTTTGTGAGTCAGCAACAGTGTTGCCAGATCTCGCGACAGAAACAAGCGGCCAGCCCCATGAAAACAAGCCCAGCTGGCAACCCACCCCATTGTGTAAAACAAAGGCCGTTTTTAAACAGTATAAACATACATTTATTATGGCATTACATATAACCAGCAAAATTATGCTAAACACTTTGAAGAACATATCCACTCTAAAAAAAAAAGCATTTTGCATATTTATACAGCTGGTTTCTTGTCATTGTCATGGTGAGCACGTATTTCACACGTGCAAAACCTGCAAAGTGCCTTTGACGCATCTCCCATCTGAGGTCGGATCCATTCTTCATTAAGTGTGTGCTCTTTCTCCCAACAAGCACAAATAAGCAACTTTTCTCCCAAGACGAGACCCCAAAAAATCGAACCACACAATTTATAAGCGACTACAGGAAAAAAACAAGCCCAATGCCGCTTATAATAGGCGGACTTGGCAACTATGGTCAGCAAGCCGGCCTTCAGGCCGAGACAAGAGAATGTCCTCACAGCAGGAGAGAAACATGTTCTCAGCCACAATATACTAAAAATATTCATACCAGAAATACTCTACCAGCTTCCAACAGTAACCGTGTTTCCATCTATTTTCAATACGAATTTTGAGCGAATTTTTGAAAATTCACAAAAAAGTAAAATAAAAATTAATGCGAATCAGAAGTGTTTCCATCAACTGGCTTGAAGTGAATCCACCAGGCCACGCAAAGCAGCATTACGTCAGATGTCAGCGTTACGCATGTCTACAGTAAACAGGAAGTAGCGGTTGAAAACAGGAACCGAACCACACATCTCGGCAAAATGGAGAGAATATTTCAGGAATGTGTTGCTATCGGGCAAGTTGTATTTATTCTGTCATGCCAACTAGTTTTAGCGATGTTACAGCTGGAAACAGCTGATCAGTCACATGACGTGAATGTTCGCTACGTCAGAACTGAGTCAGCAAATCTGTTTCCATCTCTCGTTTTGCGCATCAGCTCTGTTTCGAAAAACCCCAAAATCACCTCAAGCGAGCGTATCAACTTTTTTGCGAATTAGAGGAAGTTAATTCAAATCGTGCCGTTTCCATTCACCTTTTCTGATGCGATACTTCAAAATGCGCATCTAGAAACCTTGATGGAAACACGGTTAAGGCCCCAATATACCTGTTTCTTTTGCCTCACGCCGCTCGGCGCCGTGGGAGCGCCGTGGGAGCGCCGCGGCAAAAGCCTTTGATCACGGGCGTGAGCGCGCCAAGGTCGGATTTTACTACGCCTACGCGCGCGCGTTGATAAAGTGCCTCGCGTGTCAGCAAATGACCAATCAGCGACCTCAATTTGTCCTGCTCTGCCCGGCTGCAGCTGCACTCAGAGAGCTGCGCTTGCACAGAGTATAAAAGGGCTGCCGGTGCGCAGCACACGCGAGTCCAGCGGCGTGAGGCAAAAGAAACAGGTATATTGGGGGCTTTAGTGAGGCATTGTGAGTCAGCAAGCCGGCCTTCAGGCCGAGACAAGAGAATGTTCTCACCGCAGGAGAGAAACATGTTCTCAGCCACAATATACTAAAAATATTCATACCAGAAATACTCTACCAGCTTCCAACAGTGTTCAGTCAGGTCCTCTGGACGGTTTCTGAGATGTTTTGTCCTTCATCCAAAGGACTTCCTCAATCCAAGAAGCCACCAAACAAAACTGACGCCAAAATTACACTACATGCGGCCCGCTCCGCTCCGCAGGTCGCAGCTGAGCGTCTCAAACTCCAATTTCCACTACCTCCGCTCCGCTCAGGTCCGCCTGCATGCGCCGCTCCGAGACGCATGCGCGGGATTTGCGAGATCGCGCGATAAATCAAGTGATAAATAAGTAAGTCAGAACAAAACAATTCATTCGGTGGAAGAAGGAGAACAACAGTAGAGACTGCTGCCTTGATCTTCTCTCGTAAATGAGCGACAGGACATGGTTTGAGCAACAGGAAGTGATGTATTACATTTCAGAATAAAATACTTTATTTATTTCTTGTATTGCGTTTGTAGGCGTAGTCATAAATGATAGTTTGAAAGCATTTTTGTACAAATAAATCCGTATAGAGCTAGGATTAGTCCGCCCGTGGTGATTTTATTTTGTAAATACGGAAGTTGTGCTCGTTCCTTTTCCTGTTGGTGCGACGTAATCTTCAAAAGTTGACTCCGCACAGCTCCGGCGTCCGGCAGAAATAGAAATATTTCTAATTTTGACGGACTGCCGTCCGCTCGGCGCAGCTCGCTGCCGCCGTGCGGAGCCAGTGTAAATTCTCTCATTGATTATAAAGGGTGCGTATTTGCTGCGGAGGTCGGACCGGAGCGGGGCGGAGCCGGAACGCGTGTAGTGTATTTTTGGCGTGATTCCCACCAACAACATACTCCATAGTAGAAAGAACCAGTTTGCTAGTGCTAAGGTGGCGTCTGGGGCCCGCTCCCTTGTCAACTCCTCTGAGACGGTCATTCCAAACTGGTTCATGTTCAATAATCTTCTATATTAATAAAAAAGTACCAATAATAATTGGAACTACAGCTAGTCCTCGAGTTACGAACGAGTTCCGTTCCTACGCATCGTTCGTAACCCGATTTTGCCGTAAGTCGGGGACCACCTGAGCCGCCACTGATACACGTACATGTACGATACTGTAAGTTACCAAACACCTCGCCTATCCTAACACAGCTACATAATTATCAAAAAACACATACAGTACAGTACATTTAGAGACATACAGCACTGTAATTAAATTAAAAAAATAAAATTTCTTACTGTGAGCTGGTCTCCGCCACCCGTCGGGTCCGGGCCGCGTTATCATTTTAGCGCCCCGTTAGCTCAGTGTCGTCTTTCCAAAAGGGTGCTCAGCTGTTTATCCGCGTTTTAGCATGTTAGCTCGGTGTTCATCCAACATCTGAGGCCACCAGGCGGACATCGAGGCGAGCTCCCGGCTGCAGCAGGCGTCTCCTGCTGTTAGCTCGTGTCTCCTCCAGTCACGCTAACCTGAAGCTAACCTTAAAATGGCGGACACGCGGCATTTCCGGAAACTGCCGGAAACTGCGCAAATGGGCTTAAAAAAAATAAATAATAATAATGATACTTTATTTATGAAGCCATTTAAAACAACCACAGCTGCAACAAAGTGCTGTACACATGAAATTAAGAACATTTAAACCCAAACAAAAAATAAATATATATATATATATTTTTTCATATTTTTATTCATTATGATGCGTTCGTAAATCCGAATTGCCATAAGTTGAGGGCGTCGTAACCCGGGGACCACCTGTAATAGAAAAACATGTATGATGTGCTTTAGCCTCCACATGAATTCATTTTAAATGTCATACTCTGATAAATTATAACTTATCAGTTTCTAAAGGTGTGTGTTTTGTTAAGTCACAGGGTCATGTGAGTACATTATTTGAACAACTGTTTCTCTTCAGCATCGTTCGCTGGTTTTCATTCTCCTCCTTCTCCTTCTTGCTCCGCAGACGTACATCGGCTCCATCCTGGCGGCGGTGAACCCCTACCAGCCGCTGCCCGGCCTCTACGACCGGCCGGCGGTGGAGCTGTACAGCCGCCACCACCTCGGTGAAATCACGCCGCACATCTTCGCCGTCGCCAACGAGTGCTACCGCTCGCTGTGGAAGAGGCAGCAGAACCAGTGCGTCCTGATCAGGTGCGTGCGCTCGTCCCGCGTGTCTCTGTTGGACGACTGAAGACGACTGAAGACAGGGACAGAGTGTTTGTGTTCAGACGTGTGTCCCTGTCCACTGGCTTGTCAGATCGCTGCCTCGCTCTGAGTCGAACCCTTTGAAGCAGTTCACGTCTCCTGGGCTCTTTGGCATCACCTCTGAAGATCTGAGCTCTGCATCTGTCCACATCTGTCCACATCTGTCCACATCTGTCCACATCCTTCCTCTCCAGCGGAACAACTTTCCCTCCATTGTTTTATTAGACTTCAGAAGCATCGCTCCTATAAACACGTTGTACCTCAGAATATTTGACTGCTGGTTTAGAGCAGATTGTTGTCGGGGACAATATGGTTGTGGTGTTTATTTTTGTAAATAAGTACAGGTAGTCCCCGACTTACGAGCGAGTTCCGTTCCTACGGCCGTTCGCATGTCGGAAATCGCTGCAAGTTGGAAAATACGTCCAAACGGCA
Organism: Garcialebias charrua; assembly: GCA_038048925.1. NCBI lineage: Eukaryota > Metazoa > Chordata > Actinopteri > Cyprinodontiformes > Rivulidae > Garcialebias > Garcialebias charrua. Next base: position 9,410 of record JBBPBX010036298.1, on the reverse strand, counting down.
CCTCATACGTACAGTACTTTATTTTACCAAGCACTTAGCCTATACTAACACAGTACCCTACATAATTATCAAAAACCCACATACATTTATGAGCTATTTTTAAGGGGAAAAATAGTTAATTTCCTACTAGTATGCTGGTCTCCATCTGTTAGCATGTTAGCTCGTTGCACCTCCGAGTTCTGCAGCTTCCAGCTGCTTCACTCGGTCCACAGCTCCTAACCTCCTCTGCTCTGTCTGCTCCGGTCTGCCCCAAACCATGCGCTCTGTAGTAAATTTCCACTGAGTGCTCTCCCCCATCCCCTCCTGTAAATTTAAAGGCACAGAAGCGCATAAACGGCGTAACTAGAAGCAATGCTTTTCAATGGGACGCGTTCGTAAAGTCGAATCGCCGTAAGTCGAGACCGCTGTAAGTCGAGGACTACCTGTAGTTATTAATGGAAAACCACGGTTCCCCCGAAACATTGTTTTATCGGATGATTTGCCCGTCAGACTTTATTTTGTCTGTGTGACATTATTTCCATGTTTCTTTCTTAATTAGTTTTAATTTTTAACATCTCCTGCATACTCTGTGCTATTTTTTCATTCATTCATTCAACCTTTATTTATACAGGCTAGCCTCGTTGAGTCACGGGGACTCATTTACAAGAGGGATCTGTCTCCCTCACACCAAACAACCATCCACTCTCTCACTCACACCTAGGGTCAATTTAGAGTCACCAATCAGCCTAACATTTTAGCTGCCGTAAGCCAAAAACATTTAGCTCTTTTAGGAGATGGGTGAGATTTCTTCAAGATTGTTCTCTTTGAAATCTGCTTCTGTACAACAAAAGGTTAAATCGTCATCTGGACCAGTTTCTTCAGTTTTTATATTTGATGCCACTTTCAGTTTCAGAAACTTTCTCTTTTCCCGTCTAGAACTTCTGATCCACTCAAGATAGTTTAAGCAAACTTCATGCATGTATGCCTCATTGTAGCTAGTTTTTAGCTAACATTTAGCTTATTTTAGCTTTTAGCTGGTGTTCCTCTTATTTTAGCTTTTGCAACTCTCTTCCAGCTTCTTCAGCTAATTCCAGCAGCAGTGGTGTCAAAAGTATTCACATTCATTACTCAAGTAGAAGTATAGATACTGGGATTTAAAATTACTTCTGTAGAAGTAGAAGTATCAACTCTAGCTTTTTACTCAAGTAAAAGTAAAAAAGTACTGGTTTCAAAACTACTTAAAAGTATAAAAGTAAAAGTAGCGTAAGAAAAAGCAACAACAAAGACAAATGCTTAGGCCGCACCACACATACTATTGTATACAACCCCACCTCCCCCACAAAAATCATTTTTTTAGACTAGATTATATTATATTGTTAATGTTGAAAAACTAGGGGTGCACTAAGCTACCTGTCTTAACTGCATATATGCCCATTGAAAATAGACACATTTAAATGCAAATTTAAATATATTAAAATAACCATACTGTATAGGGGTATTATTGAGCATTTGCCTGCAGTGTGAACGTAGTCTATGAAGTAAAACTTTGTTAAGTTCAGTGAAAACTCTGACAGAAAGAAAATATGTTTTAAATCTGAATAAAAAAGAGAAACAATGTTAGCAAGCAAACCCAGAGCATGTAGCTAGTTCCATGGCTAGTACCTCCTAACCATAGAAAACATTATACAACATTAGTATGTTACTAGGTCACTAGAAGTCAGTAATNGCTCCACACCTTCTCTGTGCTCTGACAGCTGACGGTAACTCTTCGAGGAGCAGAAGATGACACTGACTGACTTTTAGCTGTTTGCAGCACATCTGGCGGCTCGCTCTCAGTCCAGCTGTGTGGTCCGGTCAAAAGGAGTGAACCGGCCTAATTTACCCAGAAAGTTGTGATTATCAGAAACGATGGTGCCAAACAGCCTCCAGGGGTGAAACTCGATCCGTTCATTATGTCTCGGCTCGAAGACTTGTCTCCTGAGATTGTGTGTGTGTGTGTGTGTGTGTGGAAGGGGGGGCTGTGTGTGTTTTCACTACTAGACACGGGAAAGGTTGATTCTCGATTGTTTCTGATAACGAGACCACTCTTTTTTTTGGGGGGGAAATGCATTTAGTCATGGATAAACCTGAAACTTGTGAACTGTGGTGTGTGTGTGTGTGCGTGCGTGTGTGTGTGTGTCTCAGTTTGCTGTTGCAGTTTTTCTAACTGGCTTTACTTTCCAGCCTCCTGCGGCCCAGTTAATGAGACGCATGTGGCCTCTTTAAAAACAATCTAAATACATTTTATTAGAAAGCAGAAAAATAAACAGCTGCTTTGCTTTTAGTTGTAACAAATAAATCTTAAAAATCTCATTTTTGTTCCACTAACAAAACAATTATCACATTTGTGCCTAATTAATATGTTCACGATCAAACTAACCTGTGAAGAAAGATTTTAGAGCATTAAATACATTTTATTACATTTAGATTTTTAAGGGTGATTATCAAAACACAGTTGTTGTCAAGGATCTTGAAATCATTTTAAGAGTGTATTTTATATATATATATATATATATATATATATATATATACACAGTATACATTGATGGGGATTTTAAACCCCTGTTACCTTAATAAAAACCACACAAAGATAAACAAGAGAACAGTGTTAAATCAGACAAACAACTTTGCAAAGGGGAATGGCTTTTAATGTCTTTTGAAACTTAGTTTTGGTCTCAAATACATTGTCCTGCACAATTCCAAATTGTACTGGACATGACAAGCTATTTAAACAAGAAGGAGGTGGAGTTTTGACAGCTCTGACGTCTTACAGATAAAACAAACAAGTCATGGTTCTGATCAAACAAGAACATCTAATCCAAAGATTGTCAAGGCTAGAAGACTGTCTCTTCTGTATCAAGGAGCAAAGCAAACAACATGTTTGTACTATCAAATATAAGTGTTTAAAGGGAACAGAGAATATTTGATATAAGTGAGCTGGGTTATAATTATTGGGTCAGAGTAATTAGTTTTAGATGATAAATATTGAACATCTCCATCATTTCATCCTCTTTATCATATATAAACTGATCATTATCAATCAGGTGAGCGGTGCGGAAAAACATCCTCTGAGGCCGAATTTCTAATTAGAGGCAAAAACTCACACCACCGTCCCGTGCCCCCACAGTAACGCCCTGACAAATTCAGGATCACATTTTTAGGATGGTTTGAGAGATATAAAGTTTTGGATAACTCTGTGGTGATGATTGTCATATTGCATGACTTATTTCAATATTTGTGAGAAATAAAGATTTTGATTTTGAGGAGAATTTTGCAATGAGTATGGTCTCACTTTATGGCTTATGTCAAAAGTTTTAAAAGGAATAATATATTTAGCAGGGATTAGTCTATTTACCCACAAAAACCAAGTTTTTCCAAAGAAATAGAACTTTTGAGAAGAAACATATATATATATATGTATAAAGGAACTAATCTATTTGTGTTAAACAAATAAAAGAAATAAGCTATTTAATTGGTTTTAAAATAAAAAGAACCAATCTAATTTGTTTTAACCAAAGAACCAATCTAATTTGCTTTAACCAAAAAACCAATCTAATTTGTTTTAACCAAAGAAAAGAAAAGAACCAATCTGATTTGTTGTGTTAAACAATTAAATGGAACTTATACACTTTCAAAGATGTGGGAAATAATTCTCAAACACACAACAAAATAGCCCTTTATGGGCACAAAAATAAAATAAGTTTGAAACTTCTTTGATATCAACTATTGCCCAGGAAAGTAAAAACAACCGGTTTGAACTTAAAAAATGAAATAGATCAACCATTCTTCTTCACAGCATCCATCCCTTTTTTTTTTTTTTTTTGTTTGTGGAATAAGTCCAGTTTTTTTTTGTTGGGTCCAAGTCCATCTCATCTGGTGGGGGGGGGGAAGTTCTTTGTGTGTGGAATAAGTTCATTTCATCCTGGGGGGGGAAGAGTCTTTTTTTCTTCTGGGGGGGAGCTTTTGTTCAAGTCTTCCTCTTCTGTGAGTTTCTGTGCGGGTCTTTTTCTTCTTGGGTTTCTGTCAAAGTTCATTCTTTTCTTTGGGGAGAGCTTTTTGTTCAAGTCTTTTCCTTCTGTGAGTTTCTGTCAAAGTTCATTTTTTTTCTTTGGGGAGAGCTTTTTATTCGCCTTGTGGGTGGAGGGCATCAGGCAGTTTGATGGCTTTCAGTCTTGTCCAGCTGTCTGTTGTTTTAGTCTATTCAGGCATGAATTGCGGGCGCAGTAGCAGGTCGCAACCCTGAATTGTGTGCGGGACAAGGTAGTCAAGCCACATCCTGACAAAGTTGCTCTGACCAGATCCATCTTCAAAATCTGGCTCAGCGATTGCTCCAAACTTCTTTTTCAGGGGAGCACCGGTCACTCAGATGTAACAGCTGCTGCTTTTTCTCTCGAGAAGATGACGTGTCCTTTCCTCCACCTGTAGGGGTCCCGTCCACCCTCGTTTGCAGCCGTCCCTAGCAGGACCTCGAGTCAAGACGGGATTCACTGGCATCACTGGCAACTCCTCCTGAAGGAGTTCCGGAAACCTGTAGTCTTTTTGAGAGGAGAACTGGACACCAAAAAACTTGCAATTTGTCAAATAAAACTAAGACCTTCGGATCCCATGAGCCATTTGTGGTCTGGGGAAGGTCAAACTGTGGGTAGCTCCTTAACTTAACTTAAACTAAATTATGTAATTGGCTATAATAATAATTGTTTCTTTAAATATAAAATAAAATTCCATTCTTACTATCTAAAACATTTGTATTTAATGGCAAAAACAACACAACTACAAATGATTTCATTCTTCAGTGAAAATGAGTAATCACTCACTCTGATTTGAGGTTATTTTAATTAGTAAGTTATTCTTAATTAGCATGATCATCAAAATGAGTAGCAGGAGACGGAGACGTTTTATACTCACCTAAAATACTTTACCTTTTTCATAGTCTGTAGAAAAAGTCTAAACATACATACAGACATAGACAGACATATACGTACAGACAGACATACATACATATAGACACACATACACATATACATATAGACAGACATACAGCTGTATAGACAGACATATGTGGTTCATGTTCTCAAAATAAGTCCAGTCTATAGTCAGGGTCAGTCGTGTTTTAAAAATATAGAACCACCACATTTCAAAATCAACCTTTCAAATCAACCTTTTGAATAGATCCAAAACTCCAGGGCGTACAACATACATAAAGCAATGTGGTTTGTAGGTTTATCTGATTTATCCTACAGTACAACGTGCTTCTTAAATGATCCTTTAAATGGCTATGCTGTTGAATATAAAAATCTAAAAAGTTATTTTTTGTATAACTGATCATCTAATCAAATGAATGAGCTGTTTCCTTTTATGAGCCTTCATTAATGTTATTAGTGATATATTCCTTATTATTATTAGTTATTTCTAGGAACACTTTCTCTTCCCTTTTTTTTTTTTTTTTTTTTTGTTTTGTTTTCCTGTCTGCTTGGCTTGTTTCTATCGTACAGCACCTTGGTTGGCCCGCGTCCGCCAAAGTGCTCTATAAATAAAGTGGTATGGTATAAATAACAATCTAAGATTTAAAGCATAAAGCTATAAAAATTGTTTTAACAATAACTTCCTTGTGGCAAACCAGACCCACCAAAACGCACTCAGTCAGTTCAAGGACAATTGCTATCCTTCCTTCAGCTCCACAAAACTTTTGCATGAATGTTTGTGGAGACACAATTTTAATCTGTAAAAGAAAATATAAACATTAACTTGTTTCAGGGTTATGAGCTGGGATCATTATCTCTGTACCATCACGAAGTTACTGGAAGTGGAAAAATAAGTCGTCAGACCCACATAATATAAACTACAAATTCTGTGGCCTTGCTCTAGCAGGCCATATCATGAGAATGTGTTACATTAAATAAAATTAAGCAGACTGCAGTTTTGAAACACGATACCAGGATTATTGACAGATCTTCACAGATCCATACGGGGGGCATGACCTTCAGCTGGACAGTTGGCGTGGTTGACTTCAAGACCTGTTCTCTTTGTCTTTCTGGAGAACCTGTTCAGCTCCCTCTTGTCACAGCATCCAGTGAGATCTTTGTTTCTGGGTGAGATCTTTGCTCCTGGGTGAGATCTTTGTTCATCATCGATCCATCACACCCGGACCGCATATTCTGGTCATTTGTGTTTGATGACCGTGTTCTGACAGTTCTTTGTGAAAGTCTTTGTGGTGTCATTTGTTCAGAGAAAAGTCCAGTGCACAGCCCCCGTTCAGTGCCATAGTTCTTTAAGCCCCTCGAATGTTTATTTTGAGCAGGGCAGCCTGGGAGTCCAGCCTTGGTGTTCTCGGTGAAGTCAGAGAGCCAGTTCCGGACATGCCCTAAATATTGAATCTGATCCGATCCAATCAATAACCACAGTAGTTTGTGATTCAAAAATTCAGACGCTGCATGTGTGTTTGACATGGTCCTATCTTAATGAACTGTATGTACTACTAACTATGTGTTTTTGCAAGTGTCGTGAGGTCCAGGACTTACGTTTTCCTCTTTCCACAAACATCGCGAGGCTGCTTCTAAAATAAATAAAAAATGAGAAAATAGAAAAATGTAAAAATCCTTAACAAACCAGGTTCAAAGTAATCATGTTAATTCTATAAGCAATTACCTTGAATAGAGCCACCTCTGCAAGTCTGGTTTGCACAATGGAATTTTAAATGTACATTTACATAAAAGTGAATTTTCAACAGAGGCATCCTTTTAATCTGATCTGCATAATAGATCTAAAATCATTAATTTACGTATGAGTAAAATTGTCAATTTAACCTGAAACTAGAAATTTTACCACTTTTCAGTGGTTTACTTATCAAAAGTTATATTATTATTATTGTATACACAGCCCCAATCTGTTTGAAATAAAAACAACCCTTCTTACTGCTGTCAAAGATTATGCATTGTATGGTCAAATGATATGTTATTCTAATTACCGTTCAAATATACCAGACTTCATTTTGCCTCTAATGGTCATAATTTATGCGAAACAACACCAAAATTAGGTTTTAACAGTGAAATGTGTCTTTCACTCCTGGCGAGTTGGCTGGATTCTTGTGCGTTTTTAACCTACTTGCTGCAAAGTTACTTCTAATAAAGCATTTTTATTATTAATCATTTCAGTCACATTATATAACTCTTAAAAGGAAACAGCACTTATAATCTACTTAACTGTGTAACAGCTCTTTAAAATTGATAAAACATTTTCAATGTATGCAAAAATCGTTTTAAAATGATGAATTTAAACTGAGCGTTTCAACTTACAATCTAGTCAAAAATCTATTTGACAAGAATATATATATTTTTTATTCTTTATAAGTGTCAAAGTTTTATCAATTTAGTTAAACTTTTAAAAGACAGAATTTACTGGCAAGTCTAAAAATAAATTTCTGCTAAATTTTTCTAAGACTTGTTATCCTAAAATGCCTAAACTTAATTTTGATCTGATTATGGTTGTTAATTTAAATTAACAAGCTTATTATAAAAGTTTAAATAGTCAATAATTGTAATTCAATGCAGTATACCGGTAATACTTTCTCTACTTCCCATTTATTTTGCATTAAATCCAAAAATATATTCCGTGTTTTATCACCATCCTATGCGACTGCTATAAAAACATCCAGTTCCTCTCAACTTCACTTCACCTCGCAGTAACAGACCCTACCCAGAATCTGAAAACATGAACTGAACCTCTCTGGATGACCAAGATAAAACTGTTTTTGTTTCATGAATGTTCCTTGTCTGTTCCCCTCAGATAATCACAGGTGTCTGTGAGCATAGGTGCCAAGTCCGCTCATCATAAGCTACTCTGGGCTCCTTGTTTTCTGTAGTCGCTTATCGTGGTTACTTGGGCTTACTTTGAACTTAAAGTCGCTCATTTGGGCTTGTTATTCATTTCACTTTATTCTTCGTTTAGTGACAAGACCACGCTAAAATTAGCTCCAATAAGTGGGGAAATATGGGGAAATAATATAATGAAAAAACGGGAGAAAAAGGGTGCACATCATGGTTAGCTGTCCAATTTTTTGTTTATTTTTACTAAGTTGTACGCAGCTTTCATGAAGTCCATTGTTGTTATTGTCAATTGTTGACATCACTCTTCGTTTAAAATTAAGATCTCAAATGAGTCCCAGAGGTTTAATGGGATTAATCTGTATAAATATGCAAAATGTATCTCTATTTTTTTTAGAGTGGCTATGTTTTTCAAAGTGTTTATCATAATTTTTGCCGTTTGTATGCAACGTCATAATAAATGTAGGTGTATACTGGTTAAAAACGGTCTTAGTTTTACACAATTGGGGTGGGTTGCCAGTTGGGCCCGTTTTGGGCTTGTTTTGGGCTGGTCGTCTGCTTCTGTCGCGAGATCTGGCAACACTGCATCAAAGTTCTCATGACAACAAGGCCTCCTGAATTCTTGCCTCGTCATCATTCAGCTTTTTCGACAGAACTATTTCGATAAAAATTGGTAAGCGAATTCTCAGTTTCATTTTGCAGAGAAAACAATTTAGAAACGTTTGGTTTCACAGTACAACGGCATTTGCACTGTTTTCGGACGGACGAAGCTTTTAGCTGGCGGCTCCGTCAGCATTAGCTTAGCTTTCATTTCCGATAAAAAACGTAATTTTTGGATTATGTAAAATCGGATCTTTCTTCGTCAGATTTTCATGATAAAAACGGATCTGTCCGCTTGGTTCAGCGAAACAATTTGGAGTCTTTCTCGCTAAAATTTTATTAAATCGGACCGCTGATGTGGGCGCCAGGCCTACTGTTAAAACGTCCTAATTTAACGTTGTTAAGCCTTTAAAACCTAAAGTATTTGGATTAGAATTTTATAAACTAGATTGATCAAATACTAAAGTCTTTTTGTCGCATTCGGCTACATTCATGATTTAAAAAAAGTATTTAAATATTTATTTTATATTTAACCATAAGTTATTAGGTCCTGTAAATCAGAGATGATTATGTAACCTTTTATAACTGTTCTTAATAGCAGGAAAAATACAATGGGAAATGTTTGCAATCAATCCTCTCTCAGTCACGTTTTAAATGGAATGCTGAAGTAAGAAAGTAATAATTTGTATATGTGTGTTCACAGATCCACCGAGAATTCTCCAAGCAAGACAATCAAATTTCTTGGTTTGTAAAATTATTTAAATAAAAATCTACTTCTCAACATCAACTTTAGTTCTCGTGCCATATTTATGTTTATTTTTATTTTATTTATGTATGTTTCATTAGTACTGCCTCTCTGTTAGCACAGTACTTTTCTTGTAAGTAAATACAGCATAAATTTTCACACAGACGGGGAAGGAGGGGTGGGGGAGGGAGTGGGGAGGGAGTTTGTCAGTTTCTGCTCCGAAACCA
>JBBPBX010036297.1:0-31555 GCA_038048925.1 Garcialebias charrua | reverse complement strand
AAAAAATGTAGTTTTTCTTATCTGAATAACTCAATATAAATGCTGAACAAATATTTACCACTTGTGTACATTGTGTATTAACAACAAAAATCAACCTTTTTGAAATGTCTGAGAAAAACTGCAAACATCTAAGTGAAATAAACATTTCCACAGCTGCAGGAGTTGATTGTCCAAAATATTTTACACTTTGTTTGGAAACAGATCCTGGATACAAGTGGCTGAAAGGGGCTTCCTTCATGGGGGGGGGGGGCACTCAGTCTTAGAGATTGGGTAAGGAGCTCCATCATCCAGGGGGAGCTTGGTGTAAAGCCGCTGTTCCGCAGTATCAAAAGAGTCAGTTGAGGAGTTTCATCTGATCTGGACACCACCCTTTGGAGGTTTTCTGGGTACGTCTGTCTGGTGATTGAAGACGGACAGGTGAGTCAGGAGAGGCAGCCAAGTTATACAAAAAAGAAATAAAAAAAGAAAATGTTGTTACCTTTATGAAGGAGCAGGTGATGCAGAAGGTGCTGGTGACAAAAGACAGACAGGTGAGTCAGGAGAGGCAGCTGAATTATATAAAAAGAAATAAAAAAAGAAAAGAAAATGTTGTTACCTTTATGAAGGAGCAGGTGATGCAGAAGGTGCTGGTGACAAAAGACAGACAGGTGAGTCAGGAGAGGCAGCTGAATTATATAAAAAGAAATAAAAAAAGAAAAGAAAATATTGTTACCTTTATGAAGGAGCAGGTGATGCAGAAGGTGCTGGTGACAAAAGACAGACAGGTGAGTCAGGAGAGGCAGCTGAATTATATAAAAAGAAATAAAAAAAGAAAAGAAAATGTTGTTACCTTTATGAAGGAGCAGGTGATGCAGAAGGTGCTGGTGACAAAAGACAGACAGGTGAGTCAGGAGAGGCAGCTGAATTATATAAAAAGAAATAAAAAAAGAAAAGAAAATGTTGTTACCTTTATGAAGGAGCAGGTGATGCAGAAGGTGCTGGTGACAAAAGACAGACAGGTGAGTCAGGAGAGGCAGCTGAATTATATAAAAAGAAATAAAAAAAGAAAAGAAAATATTGTTACCTTTATGAAGGAGCAGGTGATGCAGAAGGTGCTGGTGACAAAAGACAGACAGGTGAGTCAGGAGAGGCAGCTGAATTATATAAAAAGAAATAAAAAAAGAAAAGAAAATGTTGTTACCTTTATGAAGGAGCAGGTGATGCAGAAGGTGCTGGTGACAAAAGACAGACAGGTGAGTCAGGAGAGGCAGCTGAATTATATAAAAAGAAATAAAAAAAGAAAAGAAAATGTTGTTACCTTTATGAAGGAGCAGGTGATGCAGAAGGTGCTGGTGACAAAAGACAGACAGGTGAGTCAGGAGAGGCAGCTGAATTATATAAAAAAAGAAAAGAAAATGTTGTTACCTTTATGAAGGAGCAGGTGATGCAGAAGGTGCTGGTGACAAAAGACAGACAGGTGAGTCAGGAGAGGCAGCTGAATTATATAAAAAGAAATAAAAAAAGAAAAGAAAATGTTGTTACCTTTATGAAGGAGCAGGTGATGCAGAAGGTGCTGGTGACAAAAGACAGACAGGTGAGTCAGGAGAGGCAGCTGAATTATATAAAAAGAAATAAAAAAAGAAAAGAAAATGTTGTTACCTTTATGAAGGAGCAGGTGATGCAGAAGGTGCTGGTGACAAAAGACAGACAGGTGAGTCAGGAGAGGCAGCTGAATTATATAAAAAGAAATAAAAAAAGAAAAGAAAATGTTGTTACCTTTATGAAGGAGCAGGTGATGCAGAAGGTGCTGGTGACAAAAGACAGACAGGTGAGTCAGGAGAGGCAGCTGAATTATATAAAAAGAAATAAAAAAAGAAAAGAAAATGTTGTTACCTTTATGAAGGAGCAGGTGATGCAGAAGGTGCTGGTGACAAAAGACAGACAGGTGAGTCAGGAGAGGCAGCTGAGTTATATAAAAAGAAATAAAAAAAAGAAAAGAAAATGTTGTTACCTTTATGAAGGAGCAGGTGATGCAGAAGGTGCTGGTGACAAAAGACAGACAGGTGAGTCAGGAGAGGCAGCTGAATTATATAAAAAGAAATAAAAAAAGAAAAGAAAATGTTGTTACCTTTATGAAGGAGCAGGTGATGCAGAAGGTGCTGGTGACAAAAGACAGACAGGTGAGTCAGGAGAGGCAGCTGAATTATATAAAAAGAAATAAAAAAAGAAAAGAAAATGTTGTTACCTTTATGAAGGAGCAGGTGATGCAGAAGGTGCTGGTGACAAAAGACAGACAGGTGAGTCAGGAGAGGCAGCTGAATTATATAAAAAGAAATAAAAAAAGAAAAGAAAATGTTGTTACCTTTATGAAGGAGCAGGTGATGCAGAAGGTGCTGGTGACAAAAGACAGACAGGTGAGTCAGGAGAGGCAGCTGAATTATATAAAAAGAAATAAAAAAAGAAAAGAAAATGTTGTTACCTTTATGAAGGAGCAGGTGATGCAGAAGGTGCTGGTGACAAAAGACAGACAGGTGAGTCAGGAGAGGCAGCTGAGTTATATAAAAAGAAATAAAAAAAGAAAAGAAAATGTTGTTACCTTTATGAAGGAGCAGGTGATGCAGAAGGTGCTGGTGACAAAAGACAGACAGGTGAGTCAGGAGAGGCAGCTGAATTATATAAAAAGAAATAAAAAAAGAAAAGAAAATGTTGTTACCTTTATGAAGGAGCAGGTGATGCAGAAGGTGCTGGTGACAAAAGACAGACAGGTGAGTCAGGAGAGGCAGCTGAATTATATAAAAAGAAATAAAAAAAGAAAAGAAAATGTTACCTTTATGAAGGAGCAGGTGATGCAGAAGGTGCTGGTGACAAAAGACAGACAGGTGAGTCAGGAGAGGCAGCTGAGTTATATAAAATAAAAAAAGAAAAGAAAATGTTGTTACCTTTATGGAGGAGCAGGTGATGCAGCAGGTGCTTGGTGATGCTGGTACAGGTGAATGAGGAGGGGCAGGTGAGTCCAGAAAGGCAGCTGAAGTGGAGCTCCCTGATCTGCTATACTCTTGGGCACGCGCCCAGCCTGAGCAAAGACGAACGCTTGATAAATTACTGTCAAATTCAGAATACAGTTTAATGTGTAATATAATCTTAATTTAATATTTAATCTAAATAAACAACATTTTTTACAATAAATAAACTATACTAACAATAATAAAAATCTTTGTTTGTTTGATGTTTGATGAGCTGTTCACCCAGTACACAGATGTAATGTTAATTATTTCATGACACTCACTGTGCAGGGTCTGAATAATCCAGGCATCTTCGTGCAGAACAGCTGTGTCATGGAAATCTAGTAAGATCAAAAAAGAGGTACATCTTCACTTAGGTTTATGGATTAAAGCTAACTGTGAAACAGTTCAATCACAACATATCCACTAATACAATTTCACACATTTAATATGATCAGACAAACTACTGTAAACACTCCAACAATGACCTCATCAGTTCAACAGAATCACAGGACCTGTGCAATGTAACAAAGGTTTAATCTGTTACAATGTTTAATATTTTTCACCTGCTCATTGTGAAGTTTTAAAATGACTTCTGTCTGAATAAGGTCATCAGATGAGGTAGACATATATTAACTTGCAGCTGCATGATAAAAAACTTGCAGAATTGTTCATTTGTTTGAAGATTACTCACCCACCCTAGTTATATTGTTTACATAGTTTCAGGGACACGTTGGCTCAAATTTTTTGTGCTTCATCTTCTGACTCTCATCATATTCTATCAAGTGGAAACCTCAGATGAAACAAGTTAGATGTTCCCACCGCTAGTTAGAACGACTGTGTGTCATGTTTTGAAGCATAAAGAGACCAAGTAGGACCTCACTGCAGCAGAAACCAGCAGTTTTAACAGACCTTAGAAAGCCAAAACACTTCCACACTGACGAATTAGTCTTTCCTCTCTAATCAGTGATGTCATCGCTTTCTCTTCGCGTGTGAAACTTTGTTCAATCACATTCTGACGGACATGGGCACTCGTTTGAAGTGAAAACTACGCTCGTCGGAGGTTAGCCTAGCCTGCTACCGCCTGCTGGAAGCTGCGAGATCTACGTCACCACGCACTTACGTATTTGTGTCACAGCTTTTTCTGTCCGGGCGCTTCAAGCCGAACAGGAAAAGCGTCAGTGAAAGGCTGTAAAATCCTATCGAAATAATCGTTAAATAAAAACTTAGCCCCTGTATCAACTTATTCCTTGAATTTTCAATAATCAGATTAATGTTTTCAGAGCCTCTCTCTATTTGATTCTTTATTACGTATTTGTGTCACAGCTTTTTCTGTCCGGGCGCTTCAAGCCGAACAGGAAAAGCGTCAGTGAAATGCTGTAAAATCCTATCGAAATAATCGTTAAATAAAAACTTAGCCCCTGTATCAACTTTTTCCTTGAATTTTCAATAATCAGATTAATGTTTTCAGAGCCTCTCTCTATTTGATTCTTTATTATTAATCCCAAGGGAGACTGCGTGCTCGCTAGCTAGCACGCTAGTTAGCAGACTCATGGCGTCTACTGCAGCCAGAAATAAACTTTATTTACGCCGCAAACAGCCAGCTCTTGTTACCAGTTACGATACACAGCTCCTACAACAATTCTAAATGTACAAAAAAAATGCTCAGGACTGAATATTTAATTGACTGACCATTTCACTGTCACATAATGTTACTAAAAATCAGCAAATAGACTGATATATATATTAACCCGCTTTCCATCAGCTAAAATAAGCGCATATTAACAGTTTACTTACAGTGCAACGACGTTCTTGATCTGCCGAAGTAAAGGAACAACTGTAAAGCTTTACAAAGTGAGCCTCTACTTCATGCCATTTTGCTTAAAATACACATTACAGTGCTCATTACTTATCTAGTTTTGACTTAAAACATTGTTTAGAGCTTTTTTCTCAAAAATACTATACACTGTTGTTCAAAATTTTATTGTACATTCCAAAGAATTGTCTTACCTCTGACAAAATGGATGGTCCAGTCCACTTCTGAAGCATGTGTGCACATGGCAGAATGTGCAGCCAAGATGGCGGAAGTGTAGAGTAATTAAAATCAAAGTGCTTTAATTAGTAAAATCTATTAGATTTAAAAATCTTTTAGGATACTCATATTTTTCTATTAAAATATGCTAAAGATATCGTTGCTTATTTTACCGTAAAAAAATATAAGTAAATTTAAATTACTTAACATCTCAAAAATGTTGAATTTTGCTTACACTGAATTAAAACCATGCATATGCATTTTTACTGAGTAACAGTTACTATCAGTGGCCTATTAGATACTACTTAACCCCAATCACACTTTTTTCAGTGTTCTCAGCAGCAGCTCTGAAACTCAGAAGCCCGGGAGTTCCCCTAGTAACTGCAGTCGGAATGCTGCCATAAAGTAATGTCGTACTCTGCTCTTAAAGGGACACTACCCATAAAGTAAAAACAATACAGAAAAGCAAGTAACACAGAATAAACAAATAAAATCCAGCTGGGTTACAAAAACAGAATAGCAATTGATGCGAGTTGGCACTAAACTTAATTACTTGATTAAAAAAAATCATTTTCTACCACATTTCACATTTTAACAGCTTAGTTTATCTGCAGCTTGTTGATAAAACTTGATACTGCTGTTCATTGTTCTTTAGTTTTAGCAGGTCACTTTCGTAAATGAGCCCATGAGGTTCAAAAGATTTACCTGACTAAATAAAGGTTGAATGAAAAAAAAAAAAACTGCAACTGTTGAAATGAAAACAGATTAGTAATTTTTTTTTTCCAGTTTTTATTCATTTTACATATTAAAAAACAACATAAAAGATAATGGAAAGAAAAAAACCATTTCATAAATATGTAAAAAAAATCAAAATGCATAAAATGAAAGGTGGCAGATTAGTAATTAAACTTCATAACTTGATTTAAAAAAATCTGTTGTATTTGATTTCACTTTTAAACACCCAAGTTTATCTGCAGCTTGTTGATAAAAAACTTGGTACTGAATCTACAGTAGGAACATAGAGCACAACTACTGGGTCTTTATTTCTTTCTGATACTACACATATTCATGGATGGTGGCACAACTGGTAGAACTGCTGCCTCTCTGCTAAAAGGCTGCTAGTTCAAATCCCGGTCTGGAGACCTTTCTGGGTGGAGTTTGCATGTTCTCTTCGGGCATGTGTGGGTTTTCTCTGGTTACTCTGGTTTCCCCCCACAGACCAAATACCTA
This sequence comes from Garcialebias charrua, assembly GCA_038048925.1. NCBI lineage: Eukaryota > Metazoa > Chordata > Actinopteri > Cyprinodontiformes > Rivulidae > Garcialebias > Garcialebias charrua. The sequence goes on along the minus strand of JBBPBX010036297.1, from coordinate 25,312 downwards.
CAAGTTAGGCTGATTGGTAACTTTTAAATTTCTCCAGCTCTAAAGCTCTACAAGTTGCGCCACCGTGCTGCCCTTAACATCTTCCATCTGTGAAAATTCACCCAACTTAACCAGTGTAATAACAACTGAAATTTAAGAGTCAAATCTATAATTTCTTCCTTAGTTTCAATTAGTCATAAGACTTGTTAGTGATCATCTAAAAACCCTACAGATTTAAAACCTGTACCAGAGGCAGGTAAAAAAGTGAAAATTTGAATATTTTATACTTCACAAGCCTATTTATTAGAGTATAACTGGAATGTGCAAAATAATTTACAGGCAGAAAACCACTGGGGAAAAAAAACAAATATATAAATCTACATTTAATTAAATGTACAGTTTACAGCAGCTTTTTATTTGTTACAAAAACAAAATAAAGTTAATATGGCATTTGATTTGTCAAAGTGGTTCCTCAAATGAAAATTATTACTTATACAATCAGTTTGATATTTTCTGAACACTCACAAGCAGACAAAGTGATCTCAGTTTGGAGAAACAAGAAGATTCCTGACATACAAAGAAACATGTTCAGAGTGTTCAGACCAACATCTGAAAAGATTAAGTTTTTACAGTCTAAAACAAATCAAACGTTCTGAACAAAACAGTCGTGTTTCAAGAAAAATGCATAATGTGGACTTTAACATGGAGCTGTACAGTATACCTCAGAAATTCAGCATCAGTTTATTTTTTTATTTTTTTACATTTTGTAAACATCAGGGAAAAAAAGGCTTTTATTCCGTGTGAGTTGTCATGTGGTTTTTGAAAATTTTTCGATTACTGTAACTTTTTCCACAGTTCTGACATGAGAAAGACTTAATAATAATAATAATGAATTCAATTTATAACACACTTTTCATTAATGAAAATCTCAAAGTGCCTCACCTGTGTGAGTTGACATGTGGTATTTTAAACTTCTTCTATCACAGTATCTTTTTCCACAGGTCTCACATGAGAAAGGCTTCTCACCTGTGTGCGTTCTCAGGTGTCTGATTAATTCAAAGTTTCTAATAAAACATTTTCCACAGGTCTGACATGAGAAAGGCTTCTCACCTGTGTGAGTTGACATGTGGTATTTTAAATTTTTTCTATCGCAGTATCTTTTTCCACAGGTCTCACATGAGAAAGGCTTCTCACCTGTGTGCGTTCTCAGGTGTCTGATTAAATTACAATTTTTATTAAAACATTTTCCACATGTCTGACATGATAAATGCTTCTCACCTGTATGAGTTCTCATGTGAATAATCAAAACACTTTTGTAGTTGAAATTTTTTCCACAAGCTTGACATAAGAAAGGCCTCTCACCTCTTTGATAACTCATGTGATCTCTTAAATTATGTTTCTCATAGAATTTTTTTCTACGAGCCATAAACAAACGTGTTTTTTTCTCTATCTTTACGTCTGGACAGTCCACATCGTCACCATAACCTCCTGTTTGTAGATTTGTCTTATTTAGTTTCGGCTCTTCATCTCTGCAGGATCCTGGCTCTACATTCCTGCTTCTTTCCTCATCTTGGTTCACCACTTTAGGAGAGTTTTGTGAAAGGAGTTGGTCCCAGGAGTTTGGTTCCAGTTCCCACGGGTTTCTTTCATTAAAATCAGGAGTTACCATACAGGTTTCAGTCTCCGGCTCCTCTTTTATCTCTAGAAATTCTGGTTCATCCATGGGAGGTTCTGGTGCCCCCAGTTTCTCTTGATTGTTTGGAAAATTGGGATCCTCATGGTACTTCATCATCTGTGAAGACTCCGGTGCTTCATGGTCCTCTTTTATTTTTGGAGGTTTTGCTTCTTCTTTCATCAGTGGAGGTTCTGGTTCTTCTTGGTCCAAACTGGAGTTCCTCTCCTGGTTACAGAGCTGCTGCTCAGTGAGAATATTTTCCTCCTTCCAGATATGCTGTGGGAGCTCTGCACACAGACAAAGGAATGTACTGATTATAGTTACTGTAAGAAATCATACTTCACTTTAATTATTTGATTAATTCAAAGATGGTTTGAAAGTTGCAGCTTGAGGTGATCACAGCTTGGCAGGAACTGAGACCACACCTTTACTAAAACCTTCTGGGATACTGTCCGTGTGTTTTGAGATTGGAAAAGTGAAGCTGAATATTTGGTGGCTGAAGAAAGGAAAATGAAGGGTCATGTTTCTTGTTTTATAACTGGTTGAATATTATCAGTAATGCAGTAAAGTTGAAACCAAAAAATTGTGTTTTAATTGCATTGATCATTATCGTCTCCCTTTAGATTGTGTGGCAGAGTACAGAATATTTTAAATTTTCAGTTCAATTCATTTATAAAGCACCAAGTCACAACAGAAGTCATCTCAGGGCACTGAACAGAAACATTTATATATAAATATAAAAATCCTCCTTCCTGACGTTGCACATATGTGGTGAGATGTATTGTGTCACTTCCTGTTTTCTCTGTTGGTAGCTCGAGTAGACCTTTTTTTTCTGGATTTATTGGCTAGCTCTTGCTAGCATTAGCCTAGCATGACTAATGCTTCTCTACCGGCGTCCGGTCTTCTCACTTGCTCTGTGTGTCAATGTTTAGCTACTCCTCTGCCTTCTTTAGTGGCAATGATACATGTAACAAGTGTAGTTTTATGACAGTTTTAGAGGAGAGGCTGTCTGAACTGGAAGCTCAGCTCTGCGCTGTAGAAAAACCAGATGCTAGCCAGATCCCAACCACAGAGGCTAGCTCCCGTTAGCAGCCCTCCAGTAGACCCCGAGCAGTCGGGACCCGAGGCCGGCCGGGTGAGGGTCCGGAGTAAGCATAGTGCTAAATCTAAGCCCCCAGTTCACCACCGACCCATTCACTTTTCTACAGGTCCTTCTCAAAAAATTAGCGTATTGTGATAAAGGTCATTATTTTCCATAATGTAATGATAAAAATGAAACTTTCATTTATTTTAGATTCATTGCACACCAACTGAAATATTTCAGGTCTTTTATTGTTTTAATACTGATGATTTTGGCATACAGCTCATGAAAACCCAAAATTCATGTCTCAAAAAATTAGCATATTTCATCCGACCAATAAAAGAAAAGTGTTTTTAATACAAAAAAAGTCAACCTTCAAATAATTATGTTCAGTTATGCACTCAATACTTGGTCGGGAATCCTTTTGCAGAAATGACTGCTTCAATGCGGCATGGCATGGAGGCAATCAGCCTGTGGCACTGCTGAGGTGTTATGGAGGCCCAGGATGCTTCGATAGCGGCCTTATGGTGCATTCAGACCTAACAGCGTTTCAACGGCAGGAGCGTCCAGCTTACATTCAAAGTCAATGGGGGACGCGCTTCCAGCCGCGTCTTGGCGTCGGGCGTCACGTCACGTGCGTGTTGAGCGTGCTGGAAAGCGTTTTTCCGTGCACGTGAACCCGCGTCAGCCTCCAAAGCACGCCTTGACCATGCTGAAGATTTCGCCGTTCAAACTTTCAAACGCCGTTCAACTCTCCCTGATTGGTTGATCAGGGAGAGTCGGGGGGAGAAGAGAGGGGGAGAGTCCCTATGTGACGCGGAAACGAGGGGGCGGGGGTATTGCGCAACTATGTGACGTATTGTTTGTGGGACACAGAAAAGACCCGCGAGGTCGTGTACTATGGAAGAGAAACTCATTGTAGCTGTGTGTTCGCGACAAGTCCTTCACGACCAGTCAAGTCTGCTCCACAGAGACAGAAATAAAAAGCTCCTCGCCTGGCGGAGTGCAGTGAGGACTCGGTATACCGGTAAGCTCCTCCCACACACCCCGCCGCAGTTTCGCGTTCAGGTCTGGACACCAAGTGCGTCCACTTGCGTGCGTGACAAGCTTTTTGGAAGTTGAAACGCTGTTCGGTCTGGATGCACCATTAAGCTCATCCAGAGTGTTGGGTCTTGCGTCTCTCAACTTTCTCTTCACAATATCCCACAGATTCTCTATGGGGTTCAGGTCAGGAGAGTTGGCAGGCCAATTGAGCACAGTAATACCATGGTCAGTAAACCATTTACCAGTGGTTTTGGCACTGTGAGCAGGTGCCAGGTCGTGCTGAAAAATGAAATCTTCATCTCCATAAAGCTTTTCAGCAGATGGAAGCATGAAGTGCTCCAAAATCTCCTGATAGCTAGCTGCATTGACCCTGCCCTTGATAAAACACAGTGGACCAACACCAGCAGCTGACATGGCACCCCAGACCATCACTGACTGTGGGTACTTGACACTGGACTTCTGGCATTTTGGCATTTCCTTCTCCCCAGTCTTCCTCCAGACTCTGGCACCTTGATTTCCGAATGACATGCAAACTTTGCTTTCATTCGAAAAAAGTACTTTGGACCACTGAGCAACTGTCCAGTGTTGCTTCTCTGTAGCCCAGGTCAGGCACTTCTGTCACTGTTTCTGGTTCAAAAGTGACTTGACCTGGGGAATGCGGCACCTGTAGCCCATTTCCTGCACACGCCTGTGCACGGTGGCTCTGGAATCGGCCCTTCTCCACAATCTTCCTCAGGGTCAGGTCACCTCTTCTCGTTGTGCAGCGTTTTCTGCCACACTTTTACCTTCCCACAGACTTCCCACTGAGGTGCCTTGATACAGCACTCTGGGAACAGCCTATTCGTTCAGAAATTTCTTTCTGTGTCTTACCTTCTTGCTTGAGGGTGTCAATGATGGCCTTCTGGACATTAGTCAGGTTGGCAGTCTTACCCATGATTGTGGTTTTGAGTAATGAACCAGGCTGGGAGTTTTTTAAAGTCTCAAGAATCTTTTGCAGGTGTTTAGAGTTAATTCGTTGATTCAGATGATTAGGTTAATAGCTCGTTTAGAGAACCATCCATCCATCCATCCATCCATCCATTTTCTTCCGCTTATCCGGGGTCGGGTCGCGGGGGTAGCAGCCTAAGTAGGGAGGCCCAGACTTCCCTCTCCCCAGCCACTTGGAGCAGCTCCTCTGGGGGAATCCCAAGGCGTTCCCAGGCCAGCCGAGAAACATAGTCCCTCCAGCGTGTCCTGGGTCTTCCTCTGGGTCTCCTCCCGGTGGGACATGCCCGGAACACCTCACCAGGGAGGCGTCCAGGAGGCATCCTAACCAGATGCCCGAGCCACCTCAACTGGCTCCTCTCGATGTGGAGAAGCAGCGGCTCTACTCCGAGTCCCTCCTGGATGACTGAGCTTCTCACCCTATCTCTAAGGGAGAGTCCAGACACCCTGCGGAGAAAACTCATTTCAGCCGCTTGTATCCGAGATCTCGTTCTTTCAACCCAGAGTTCATGACCATAGATGAGGGTAGGAACGTAGATCGATCGGTAAATTGAGAGCTTTGCCTTTTGACTCGGCTCTCTCTTCACCACGACAGACCGGTACAGCGCCCGCTTCACTGCGGACGCTGCACCTATCCGCCTATCGATCTCACGCTCCAGTTTTCCCTCATTCGTGAACAAGACCCCGAGATACTTAAACTCCTCCACTTGGGGCAGGACCTCCTCCCCGACCTGGAGAAGGCATGCTACCCTTTTCCGGCTCAAGACCATGGCCTCGGATTTGGAGGAACTGATCCTCATCCCGGCCGCATCACATTCAGCTGCAAACCGCTCCAGCGAAAGCTGTAGATCACGAACTGATGAAGCCAATAGGACCATATCATCTGCAAAAAACAGAGAAGAGATTCTAAGGCCACCAAAACGGATCCTCTCAACACCTTGGCTGCGCCTAGAAATTCTGTCCATAAAAGTTATGAACAGAATCGGTGACAAAGGGCAACCTTGGCGGAGTCCAACTCTCACCGGAAACGAGCCCGACTTACTGCCAGCGATACGGACCAAGCTCTGACACCGGTCGTACAGGGACCTAACAGCCCATATCAAAGGGCCTGGTACCCCATACTCCCGGAGTACCCCCCACAGAACCCCCCGAGGGACGCGGTCGAATGCCTTTTCCAAGTCCACAAAGCACATGTAAACTGGTTGGGCAAACTCCCACGCACCCTCCAGGACCCTGTTGAGGGTGTAGAGCTGGTCTAGTGTTCCACGACCAGGACGAAAACCACACTGCTCCTCCTGAATCCGAGGTTCGACTATCCGACGGACCCTCCTCTCCAGAACCCCTGAATAGACCTTACCAGGGAGGCTTAAGAGTGTGATCCCCCTATAGTTGGAACACACCCTACGGTCCCCCTTTTTGAATAGGGGAACCACCACCCCAGTCTGCCAATCCAAGGGAACTGCCCCCGATGTCCACGCGATATTGCAGAGTCGCGTAAGCCAACACAACCCCACAACATCCAGAGCCCTAAGGAACTCAGGACGAATCTCATCCACCCCCGGAGCCTTGCCACCGCGGAGCTTTTTAACCACCTCGGCGACCTCAGCACCAGAGATTGGAGAGCCCGACCCAAAGTCCCCAGGCTCCGCTTCCTCAGTGGAAGACGTGCCAGTAGGATTGAGGAGGTCTTCGAAGTATTCCGCCCACCGACTCACAACATCCCGAGTTGAGGTCAACAGCACGCCATCCCCACCATAAATGGTGTTGGTCGCGTACCGCTTTCCCCCCTGAGACGCCGGATGGTGGACCAGAATCGCCTCGAAGCCGTACGGAAGTCATTCTCCATGGCCTCTCCGAACTCCTCCCACGCCCGAGTTTTTGCCTCAGCAACCACCCGAGCCGCATGCCGCTTGGACTGCCGGTACCTATCTGCTGCTTCCGGGGTCCCACAGGCCAAAAAGGCCCAATAGGACTCCTTCTTCAGCTTGACAGCATCCCTCACCGCTGGCGTCCACCACCGGGTTCGAGGATTGCCACCACGACAGGCACCAACAACCTTGCGGCCACAACTCCGATAAGCTGCCTCGACAATAGAGGCGCGGAACATGGCCCACTCGGGCTCAATGTCCCCCGCCTCCCTCGGAACGTGTTCAAAGCTCTCCCGGAGGTGGGAGTTAAAGCTCCGTCTTACGGGAGACTCTGCCAGACGTTCCCAGCAGACCCTCACAATACGTTTGGGTCTGCCAGGTCTGACCGGCATCCTCCCCCACCATCGGAGCCAACTCACCACCAGGTAGTGGTCAGTTGACAGCTCCGCCCCTCTCTTCACCCGAGTGTCCAGGACATGCGGCCGCAGATCAGATGAGACGACAACAAAGTCGATCATCGAACTGCGACCTAGGGTGTCCTGGTGCCAAGAGCACATATGGACACCCTTATGCCTGAACATGGTGTTCGTTATGGACAATCCATGACGAGCACAGAAGTCCAACAACAGAACACCGCTCGGGTTCAGATCAGGGGGGCCGTTCCTCCCAACCACACCCCTCCAGGTCTCACTGTCATTGCCCACGTGAGCGTTGAAGTCCCCCAGCAGAACAAGGGAGTCCCCAGGAGGCGCACCCTCCAATACCCCCTCCAAGGACTCCAAAAAGGGTGGGTAATCTGCGCTGCCGTTTGGCGCATAGGCACAAACAACAGTCAGAGCCCGTCCCCCCACACGTAGGCGAAGGGAGGCTACCCTCTCGTTCACCGGGGTGAACCCCAACGTACAGGCACCAAGATGGGGGGCAACAAGTATGCCCACTCCTGCTCGGCGCCTCTCACCAGGGGCAACTCCAGAGTGGAAGAGTGTCCAACCCCTCTCAAGGAAACTGGTTCCAGAGCCAGAGCCATGCGTTGAGGTGAGTCCGACTATTGCTAGCCGGAACCTCTCAACCTCACACACTAGCTCAGGCTCCTTCCCCACCAGAGAGGTGACATTCCATGTCCCAATGGCCAGCTTCTGTAGCCGAGGATCAGACCGCCAGGGTCCCCGCCCTCGGCCACCACCCATTCCACAATGCACCCGACCCCTTTGGCCCCTCTCACAGGTGGTGAGCCCATGGGAAGGGGGACCCACGTCTCCTCTTCGGGCTGTGCCCGGCCGAGCTCCATGGGTAAAAGCCCGGCCACCAGGCGCTCGCCAACGTGCCCCTCCTCCGGGCCTGGCTCCAGAGTGGGGCCCCGGTGACCCGCGTCCGGGCGAGGGAACATTGTTTCCATTAATTGAACTCATCATAAGGGGTCTTTGGGCTGCGCTTTGTCTGGTCCCTCACCTAGGACCTGTCTGCCTTGGGTGACCCTACTAGGGGCATGAAGCCCCTGACAGCATAGCTCTAGGATCATTGGGACACTCAAACCCCTCCACCACGGTAAGGTGGCAGCCCAGGGAGGGGCTTGAGTTTAGAGAACCTGTTCATGAAATGCTAATTTTTTGAGACATGAATTTTGGGTTTTCATAAGGTGTATGCCAAAATCATCAGTATTAAAACAATAAAAGACCTGAAATATTTCAGTTGGTGTGCAATGACTCTAAAGTTTCATTTTTATCATTACATCATGGAAAATAATGACCTTTATCACAATATGCTAATTTTTTGAGAAGGACTTGTAAGTGATTTTCCTCGCTCAGTGACACACCCACTGACCCTGGTTACTGGCAGCTCCATAGTCTGAAACGTGGCTTTAGGGACTCCAGCTGCCTGCCTAAAATGCATTCTGGGGGCCAGAGCAGTTGACAATGAATCTTATTTGAAACAGCTGGCTAAGGCTAAATACAGTAAGATTGTTATTCATGTCGGCGGCAATGACAGCCGGTTACACCAATCGTAGGTCAATAAAATTAATGTTGCTTCGGTGTGTGACTTTGCTAAAACCATGTCGGACTCCGTAGTTTTCTCTGGCCCCCTCCCCAACATGACCAGTGATGACATGTTTAGCCGCATGTCACCGTTTAACCGTTCGGTGTCCAGGTGGTTTGCTAAAATTAGTTGTTTGCACAATTCACAGCAAATTAGTCTGCTTTTATTTTTCCAATTTGTTATTTCATTGAAAAAATTGATGTCAAGTTAAAATAGATTGTATTAGATTTATTGTAAAACATTAATGCTAAAACCACTACACAATCACACGTTAAGAAGAATATTGTTAAAAGTCATAACAGATATTTGAAAATCTTCACAGTCTTCCTACTGCTCTGATGTGATATTTGTGCCATTAGAGGAGCTGACCATGCTATGTTTAAAGGGGACCACATATTCAAAATTCACTTTTTAATGTTTTTTTACTCAACTTTGGGTATTTACTTCATAAAAAAACAGTCCTAAGGCCAAAAAAATGCACCCAGTGGTTTATTTACTCTAAGTAGATTTATTTATCTTTGATAAATACACTTCGTTTCCCACTTCCTGCGGTTTGTGACGTCACAAACCGCAGCCAACCACCTCAAACCTGAGTCCAGCCCCTCACCTAGCAACCCCTGGTTAGGCTCAACCCACTTCTGTATTAAACACATGACTGTTGTTTTTCATGATTTCATCTCATCTTTTGTTTATATGTTCTTAATTTCATGTGTACAGCACTTTGTTGCAGCTGTGTTTTTTTTAAATGGCTTTATAAATAAAGTATAATTGTTATTTTTATGTTTTAGTTCAATTTTTAGTGTATTTGCGATCGCTCCCAACGCGCAGCCGGCAAAAATTAAACGAGCGGACCCCCGGCGTAGGGACCGGCGGCAACGGGACACTGCTTCTGGCGCGATGGAGCGGAGCTTCAACTGTACAGCCTCGCAGCAGCCTCGCAGCAGCGAGGACCTTCTCCTTACGGATTAATTTACGGGAGACACTTGGTGAACTTTGTGTTGTCTTGACTGGAACAGCGATAACTCCCAAAATCTCCGCGTGCAACGAGCGGAGCTGGCGAACACCGGAAGAGGAACAAGCTAACATTAGCATCGGATTCGGGTGGTCTCATGCTAAAAGGAGCAGCAAATTGCGGCGCGCTCAGACGGGTTTCGGTAAGTTATCTTAAGCTAGCACTAACAGTAAGTCAAATGAGTAATAAAAAAAGAGCTAATTTTAAAACAACAACACATTACAGATACTGGCTGTGCAGAGGGCGTAAACAGATCGTTGAAGGGCGTGGACTTCAGAACTTGTATCAGAAACCGGTCGTTCAAAACGAAAGTTAAAAATGGCAGAATTAAAAAGGGTATAATTAATTATCTAAGAATTATTTTGTGTATTAAAATGAATTAATATTGTCAAGATAGCACACAGACATAACATAAAAATTTTAAAGACCTATATGTGGTCTCCTTTAAGCTTTTAACCACTCATTTACAGTAAAGTGCTACTTCATCCAACCCATCGGCCTCAGAGTGTTCATGACAGGACGGGTAACACAACTGTTACACTTATGCCCCTTTTCCACTTGGTGGCCCGGGTCGGATGTGACGTCATATTTGCGTGCCAAACGCGCGTTGGACAGCATTTCCACCTCACAGATGCGCGGCGCCGCGCCAAGATTCCGGACTCATCTCAGAGCAGGGTCCAGGCCGGCTGGACCCGAACCGTGGGTTGGAGGCTGGACTGAGTTTGAGGAAGTGGCTGCCGCGAGGGAGCAAACACCGAAGGACTTTACAAGATTAACACGGTAAAAACAATTATTTGTATTTAAAATTATAGCAAACATGTGTCTTAAGCCGAACTATTCCTTAATAAATTCACGTTGTTGTCAAAACGGCAGGATTTAAAAAAGTAGTTTCGCCACGTGCACGCGCGCGTGAGCCGTCTTTATTTCTATAATGTAGCTAAATAAACGCTTTAAAAAATATATTTCATAGCTGACGTTATATCAAGAGGGTGCTTGAGCTTAACAGTTCCTTAATAATTTCACGTTGTGGTCAAATCAGCTGGATTTAACAAAGTAGGTCGACACGTGCACATCACATGCACGCGCGGGTGGGGTCGATCGGCGTTCTTTCTTTTAAATGTAGCTAAATAAAAGCTTAAAAAATATATTTCATAGCTGGCTTTATACCACGAGGGTTCCTCAGGTTAACAAGTCCTTAATAATGTCACGTTGTGGTCAAATCTGCTGGATTTAAATTGATTTGTTTTGACTAATTCCAAACCTGTCACATGTGCTACGAAAATAAATTATTAAAAAATCGAATTTTAATTCAAATAACTCCAACAGCTTACAGTATGCACATAAACATGTAGTGATTACACTGTGTTGGTTTGAAAAATATCTGCTTTGTGGTTTCTGATATATTTGATATATGTATATATATCTTATAAAATATATCTACATATAAAACTGTTTCTAGACTGAATTACCGGTAACCATGTTTTTCTTTTTTTACAGTTAAGACGAAGAAGTCAACACCAGAATTTATCAACTTTTGTCTTCTGGAGGAAGCACATGAGACAACAAGAAAAAAATCATTTAGGTGTATGCAGTATTTATTTTTGTGCTTTTTTCACTTCTTAGTTTTCATAATAAACTTTTTTTTCTTAAGTGGTCTCATTGAACAATAATTTCCTAAACATATTTTACAATGTTAAGTGTGTACAGTATAGTGTTTGTTTAAAAACATACTGGAAGTTAAGAATATTTTCCATTTGCATTTGACCTTTAAAGAATCATAAGAAAAAAGATTATTAGATTTGAACAGCCATCCATCCATCCATCCTTCCTGATGTCGTGTCATGGGTAGTGCAGCAGCTTTTCCAAGGATGCACAGACGTCAAATACGTCAACATCAACCCATCCATCCATCCATCCTTCCTGATGTCGGGTCGTGGTGCAGCAGCTTTTCCAAGGATGCACAGACGTCACATCAACCCCGATGAAGCTGTTCTTGGATGCCTAAACGAGTTTCCTGATCAACAAACATTTAATTATTAATACTTTGTTTTTACGTTTAAAGAAACATGCTTTTAATGTTTAACGGACAGTTTAAACCAAATTATCCATTTGCATTTGACTTTGAATTATCCCTGACAAAATATTACCGTTTAAATTTAATGAAATACAAACATTTAATATTACAGGGCCAATTGAAACCTAATTAATTCCTAATCTGTACCTTACTGTAAAAATAGTTTAACTGATTACAGGGCAGTGCGATCGATGTGTTAAGCAGAGGTGGGTAGGAACGAGTTACATTTACTCAGTTACATTTACTTAAGTAGCTTTTTGAGAAAATTGTACTTGTGAGAGTAGTTTAAATGTGAAAGACTTATACTTTTACTTGAGTAAATTTTAGGGGAGAAAACCGCAACTTTTACTCAGTTACTATGGGCTTTCTGCCGATCGCTACAGTTACTTTTGTTTCAAGTATGTAAAAACATTTGCAGCAAAATTATTGCGTAACTTATTGTCACCTGACATGTAACCAATCAAGTGAAGCCAACCAGTCACGTGACCACAACAAACTCTCCGCGCGGGCCATGTTGAGTGACGTCGGAGATTCTGGTAAACAGTTAGTGCTGTTTATAGGATGTCAAAATGTAAGAAAATGAGTTCCAACATTTACTGGTAGAAACAAAGTTTTGCAGAAAGTCAAGTTTATTATTATTTAGCAGAATTATTTGGGCTACAGTTGCCTTTGTGTTTGTTTTTTTTTTATAACAATGTAAAAGATAAGTGGTTTATTTCTAAATCCTTTTGGCTGGTATTGCCTTTGTGTTTTTATTTATAACAATGTATGTTCAGTCTCATTAAAAGTTATGTTTCCTTGTAAATCCATTTGCATGTTATAATTTAATGACACGAGATGGTACTCCGCAGTTACTCACTACTTGAGTAGGTTATAATCAAAGTACTTTATTACTTTTACTCAAGTAAATTTTTGGATGCCTACTCACTACTTTTACTTGAGTACTATTTGGTTCAAGTAACAATACTTTTACTTGAGTAAAAATTTTGAATACTCTACCCACCTCTGGTGTTAAGCAATGTTAACAGGATCCTTGTGCATATATGAGAATAATCTTTATTATAAAGAAACAAAATGGAAAACACATGGGTTTAAAACAAGCTGAAAAGTCTATAAAGTAATATTAGAGCATTAAATAGCTCAAGGGACATTACCGCCAACAGGTGGTGAGACAAGGTCCTGCAGGGTGTTCTTCTTCTAACGTTTAGTGGTGGCTAGTAAATAGCTTGAGGTAACACTACCGCCACCACGTGGTAGGACGAGTGAGATTCTACACCCCGCCCACAGAAGGGCTGCAGTAGTGAATGGAAACAAACCTACATGTGAGCCGAGCCGAACTGAACCAGACCGGACCAGACTGAGCCGCTCTGGGCCGAGCAAGTGGAAAAGGGGCATTATACGTATACATAATGAACCAATCAAAACTAAAGATGGAGAAATGGGACAAGTTGCGTTCAGAGGCCCAAACAAGAGTGGGAATTTACAGGCACTTTTACATTAAACTAATAAACCACCCAGTTACTTCCATAAACTGAATTGAATTAATTATTTTAATTGCGGGATGTCTGGCCCTTGAGCTGCTTGTTTCCAGAAACTGTGGCCCCCTGAGCAGTTTGAATAGCCCTGTTTTAGAGGAGTAATGTTTTGACTATTGTCGACTCAGCTGTGTCTTAAACCTTCAGAAATAAATATAATAATAATAATAATAATAATAATAATAATAATAATAATAATAATAATAATAATAATGAATTAAATTTATAATGCACTTTTCATTAATAAAAATCTCAAAGTGCATACTGTATCCTGATGCATGCTCAATAATACAGGTAGAAAATCTACAACAGTTAAGTCTGGTCCTCTTGACATTCATAAAACAAAACAAAAAATAATAATAATTGTAGAAACGTTTTGCCTTTCCTCTGAAAGACTTCTTCAGTCTGAGGAGCTGTATTCAGCTCAGTTTTATAAATAGCACCTTCTCATATTGGATCAACCACGTTTGCTGCTGACAGCCAAAACCAGCTGCTCACATGATCAAGGAGGACCATCAGCCTAACGATGGATCGTTAGCACCCTGATGGTTGTTTGATTCACAGAGGGCTGAGTGATACTAGCAATAACAGCATTGTAAGAGGGGGACAGTTGAACCCGGAGGCCTCCACCTCTGTTTAATGATGGGACGTTTCTTTTCACAAAGATGGCCTCCTTTACTCCTCTCTCAAACCATTGTTCCTCTCTATCAAGGATGTGAACCTCTTCATCCCTGAAAGAGGAACTTACCCCACTGTGAAATGATATCTCCGCCCCAAGACAAGATTTAAAAAATACAACAAAGTGTGCCAAGAGGCACTGCCTAAAGGAGGGGAGGAGGTGGGGCCAGGACGAGAGACTGTGACATGCAGCTAGCATTAGCATAATTTATGCAACATGGAGAGTTACATTAGTGAGGTGGAGGACTTGGAGCACAGCGGCCCTGAGCCTGGGCTAATAAATATACTGCTAACCTGAAAACGATATAGAGCTTGGAATCGTGACGTCAGCGGACCGGGATCGCGCAAAGCATCCTGGGACTTTAGGACACGGAGTCTGACGTGACCGGGGTTTGCGTTAGTTGTAGTGTGTTATCCTAGGTGAAATACGCTGAAATGGTGAATGCTTGTTGTGTTGTGAACTGTCACAATCGTTCTCACGATTGCAGGGGGAGCCGTAATGCAAATGGAGTCCGTTTTTTCAGCTTTCCGACATGGAAACAACACAGAGGAACACAGGTTGCTGAGCTAACAGAGACATGGTGACATGGGTGTCTCCTGTCCTGTTAAACGAACAAACATCACTTTCAGGAGTATTTCCAGACACATGTTTGTGTTCGAAGCATTTCCACACAGGTAAGGTTTAATTAAATAATATTAAACTTATTAACTGCTCCTATGTAACACAGGATCGTTCACAAACATCTAGCTCATCTAATCAAGTTCTTTTATCTCTTCTTAGGCAAGCCAGCGTATGAATTCCTAGATTGTGATCCTGACTGGGTACACTCTTTACATCTCGGGCACACCAAAGTCAAAACAATGGACACTGCCCGATTTGCCCGTCGGACCAAGAGACACCAATCAACCTCAGGGGTCAACACTGCACCTGCCACACCACCAGATCTGCGTAGCCAGACATCAGAGATGGATGAAACTGCTCCTCCAGGTGTAGCTGCTTGACTGGAGCTATTGCTGCCTTTTAAAATTGTGAATATTTTAAACTTAGCATTATTTAATTAAACAAACTGTGCAATTTCAATCGTGGTGCTGTGTGAATTTGTCCCCAAGCCTCCTCTGCAAATGGGCCAGCGTGCCTTTAAAGGTAACTTATTAAGTTTGACCTTAGGGTCCATGTGGAGAGAGGGTTATTGTTTGTGTTCGCACCAAATACACCATACTAAGTGGTAACATACCTGTTAGCATGTTGCTCCCATGTGAAGTTGAGGCCATCATTTTACTGGACAAAATTGTGGCTGTATGCTGTGCTTTGACCAATATGTGCCCCAGTGTTGTTTTGAAAGTATGAATTATTATCTGTCAGAACATTAACTGATGAACTGAACATGAAAATGTATCTACTTTTGCACAAGTGTTACTTCGATGCTGCATGCTGTAAATAAATGATTGCAGATTCAGTTTGTAGTCTCTAGTGAAATAATGTTGAACATGTCTAAGTTACAGTAACACAACAGGTCAACCGAGCTTAAGATTATCCGTCACCATGAGGGATTTCCATCTGTTTAGCTGTGGCCAGGATGGATTTTCCAGTCCAAACTTTTTTCATGCTACCCATGGGTAAAATGTGTAACATTTGCAGTGTTAACAAGAATAAATACAGTTCAAATACAATAAACACAGAAAATGAAAACTTCTTGCAGATATACCCTGATGCATGCTCAAAAAAGCTAAGTTGTCTGGTCCTCTGGACATTCAAAAGTTGAATGTCCAGAGGACCAGACTTAGCTTTTTTAGATTCTTGCAGATATATTTCACATTAACAATGTGCTAAAATTACATGTTAAAGGTGCAATTTTATCTGATATATGCTCAACAAAGTGAGTTTGAGAAAATGTAAACATGCTTTGCAACTAATGAGAACTAGGACCACTGAAATATCAAACAAACATTTTGAGAATAACTTCTGAATCCCGAACCACTGAGCCAGAATAAAAAACAAATTAGCAATAGTACCTTTGCTTATTCATCATCATCAACTTTATTCAACATACTTGTGGTCCACAAAATTAAACATAACACACACAACACATACAGTAAGAATAAATTTTAATGATTGCATAAAAAACCTGCATAAAGTCAGAAAGCGATGCTTAGCTGCCACTTCCTCATTCTTCAACGTCTGGGGTCTGCATATAGTTTGTAATAGTCCTCCATCCCAGACAGACAAACAGCCTTGCTATGTTTGTGTAAAATTTCTAGTAAAAGTGACAGGTCTGAAAGTGTGCATGTATGCAGACATAGATTTTATCACTGGCACGAGTACGTATGCCCTCCTTGGTTTTATCTCCTTGTATGCATTTGTCAAGGGCGTTTATCTTTGCCGCACCTGTGGAAAAGTCAATGTTGTAACACACCTCTGCTTGAACCTTGTTGACGTTACTAGTCATCATCCAATATGCTGGTGCATCTGTGACTGTTTTAGTCCCCCGTATCTGCACAGCAGCTTCAATCTTGAACAGCAGTGCACCAACATGGTACAAGACTCTGCAATGCCAGCCATGCATGTGCAGTGTGCACAGACTACTTGGCCCGTGGAACTTAGAATCACCCATGGTTGGAGTGGTGCTTCATTCAGGCGCTGAGAGTGCAGAACCTAGGGGGAAAAAATAGAAAATTTATGCTACAATAATCAACATAAAATTGTAAAATACATTACCTTCACATCACTACTTTTTCCATGGATGGATGAATGTGTGGAATGTGTGGATGGATGGATGGATGAATGTGTGGATGGATGGACAGATGGGTGGGTTAGAACCCATTATAACAATTTAAAAACAATGTGCACATCTGTTTTGTAAACAAACCTCCTCAACCAAATCATTATCAATTTTGGAACAAGGGCAGATAAAATAATGTTCTTCATGGCAGCTTATCTTTTTAAGGGGTCACTAGAAAAACTCGGGTGATTTACTTTGATCTGTTTTTCTAAAAATTGTCTCAAAACGCATCGACAAAAATTAAAAACCTGTCACAGCAGTTTGAGAAGAAAATGGCAGCAGCTGCGACATGTCAACGTCCCTGTGTGTTCACCTACCTTCGTGAGAACAACAGTTTTTTGGTCGTTGACTTGAAAAATCTGCAGGTCCTGCACCCATCCATTTGTGAACTGAAGATGACTTTCCAGAGATTTATAATTCCTGAACTGCTCACATGTGTAGGCACTCAGACCGCACACAAGGTAGCTTACTATGTCGGCTGCGGTAGCTCGTTGAAATCACCGGTCCACTGACTGTGCTCATATGGATCTAGCCCAACTGAATCAATTTTAATAAGATAGCGCTGCTTCGCTTCTTTGTTAAGTTTGTTGCGGTAACAAATCTTGATCTTCAGTTTCTCGCGGTCCATGTTTGTTCTTCGTGTGGTGTTTTACGCCATGTTTGTTTTGGTCAAGGAGGTCCGAAAACATGGCGGCGTCGCATTCCTCGTGACGTCAGTTCCCAAGCTCTATAGCACCCTCTCACAGCGGATCGACCAGTTGGCTGATGACAGCCTGAAACCAGTTGCTCACATGATCAAGGAGGACCATCAGCCTAATGATGGATCTTTAGCACCCTGATGGTTGTTTGCTATTTACAGAGGGCTGAGTGATACTAGCAATAACAGCATTGTAAGAGGGGGACAGTTGAACCCGGAGGCCTCCACCCCTGTTTAATGATGGACGGTTTCTTTTCACAAAGATGGCCTCCTTTACTCCTCTCTCAAACCATCGTTCCTCTCTATCAAGGATGTGAACATCTTCATCCTTGAAAGAGTGACCGCTGGCGTGGAGATGAGTGTAGACTGCAGAGTCCTGACCTGATGATGTTGATCTTCTGTGCTGGGCCATCCTTTTGGCCAGTGGCTGTTTAGTTTCCCCGATATAAGACTGATCACAGCCCTCCTGACACTGAACAGCATACACAATATTACTCTGTTTGTGCCGGGGGACTGGATCTTTGGGATGAACCAGTCTTTGCCGTAATGTATTTTGGGGTTTAAAAGCCACTGGGACGTTGTGTTTAGAAAATAAACGTCTCAATGTCTCTGAAACTCCTGCAACATCTGGAATGGCCACTGGTCTGGGTCTGGGTTCCTTCTTTTCACCTGATGGCTGGCTGGAGTCCTGTTTGGGTTTCTTCTCTGCTTTCAGGAAGGCCCAGTTAGGATATCCACATTTCTCTAGAGCCTGTTTTGTGTGTGATTTCTCCTTCTGTCTGGCTGCTGAGTTAGTGGGGACGCTGTCTGCTCTGTGGTACAGAGTCCTGATGACTCCTAACTTGTGCTCCAGAGGGTGATGGGAGTCAAACTGTAAATACTGGTCTGTGTGTGTGGGTTTGCGGTACACCTCAGTTTGCAAATTTCCTCTATCAGAAACTGAGACCTCACAGTCCAAGAAAGCCAACCTGCCATTTTTTACATCTTCTCGTGTGAACTTGATATATTTATCCACAGAGTTGATGTGATCAGTGAAATGTTGGACTTCCTGAGATTTAATTTTAACCCAGGTGTCGTCAACATACCTGAACCAATGACTTGGTGGTCTCCCTGAAAAGGATGTCAAGGCTCTCTTTTCTACCTCCTCCATGTACAGGTTGGCAACAATAGGAGAAACTGGAGACCCCATAGCACACCCATGTTTCTGCCTATAATATTGCTCCCCATATGTGAAGTAGGTTGACTGCAGGCACAGTTTCAAGAGTTGACACAGTTGCTCTGTGGAAAGCGTGGTCCTGCTGTTCAGAGTGGTGTCTGATTTTAACCTTAAACAGACCACCTCTACTGCTTCATCAACAGGAATGCACGTAAAGAGTGATGTGACATCAAAAGAGACCATTGTTTCATCAGTCTCCATGATGACATCCCTCACCTTATCCACAAAGTCCATGGTGTTCTGAGCTGCCAACTAAAGGGATGAGTACAGACGCCAGATATTTGGAAACATTGTAAGTGACCGAGTTAATCATGCTAACAATTGGTCTTAAAGGTACACCTTGTTTGTGGATTTTGGGTAAACCATACAGACTTGGCGTGGCCTCCCCTGGGTACAGTCTGTGGTACAGAATACTGTCAATAGTCTTGTCCTGCTTCAAATTTTTCAGGCAATCTATCAACTTCTTCTTGTAACCACTTCCTGGATCTCTTTTCAGCGGTTCATAAGTGGCACCATCAGGGTGCTAACAATCCATTGTTAGGCTGATGGTCCTCCTTGATCATGTGAGCAGCTGGTTTCAGGCTGTCATCAGCCAACTGGTCGATCCACTGTGAGAGGGTGCTATTTATAAGACTGAGCTGAATACAGCAGCTCGGACATAGTTGCCAAGTCCGCTTATTTCAAGCGGCATTGGGCCTGTTTTTCCCTGGAGTCGCTTTCAAATTTGATCAGCCGCTTGTGGCGGTTTTTGGGGCTTCTCACGGGCATTGAGTCGCTTATTTGTGCTTGTTTTTCAGTCGAGCAGTAATGCGAGTGGTAGGTAGTTTGTCACGCCCCCTTTCCACGTATGTTACGTCAAGGCGGATGTTACGTTCAGGTGCAGTTGGCGCAAGCGACAGTCAGAGCCGGTAAAACTATATAAGCGCGAGCAATTAATGATGAGTCAGCATGAGCAGCATATAGTGACACAACATATATATCTTGTATCATTCAACTATGTTAGTTTTTAGCAAACAAAATGATAAATTAATGAAAATTACTTTCAAAGTGAGTTTAAAATTAAAAACCGTGTTTCTTCACGGGACATCCGACTACACGCGAATGCAACATTGTTCTTTATTCATTGTCTAGACAAGACAATATGAGCTCTAAGTGGGGTAAATATGGAAAAAAATATAATAAAGATTGGGAGAAAGAGCGTGCTCTTCAAGACTGGATCCGACCACCACCACAGATGGGAGAAAAATGCAAAATGTATTTTTATTTTTTAGACTGAATACGTTCTTTAATGTATAATTTTGCTGGTTATATGTAATGCCATAATAAATATGTTTATACTGTTTAAAACGGCCTTTTTTTACACAATGGGATGGTCTGCCTTTTTGGGGCTTTTTTTAAAAAAGTGTGAGTCGCTTGTTTGTGCTTGTTTTGAAGGAGCTGGTCGCTTCTTTCGGTCTGGAGATCTGGCAACCCTGAGCTCGGACTGAGGAAGTCTTTCGGACGAAAGACGAAACGTTTCTACAATTTTTTTGCTTTGTTTTGTTTTGTTTTTTTGAATGTCCAGAGGACCAGACTTAGCTTTTTTAGATCACAATCAGTATGTTTTGTTCTGGTTTCAGTTTTCTACAAACAGTTCTTGTTTTGACTACTTAGAGATGAGAAAAAAGCTACTTGGTGTCACATTATTTACAACTTGTTAACCCCTATAAGTAGAAAAAAAAAACATTAACTAAAAAAAGACTATTACAAATAGGATAAAGCAAAAGGAGGATTCGAAAAGTTATCTTTGAGCAGTGGGTTACAAAATGATTTAAATCCTGATATACACAAGTACTTGTTAGGATCTGTTTTTATGATCTTGTGTATCTTATTTGGGTTTAGTTATTTTTGTGTTTTTACTTGTGTTTTTTCTGTTCCCCTATGTTCCTTGTGCCATCAGTTCACATCTCCTCAGTTCAGTTCCTGCATTTCAGTCTGCCTGCCCCACCCACTCCCAACTGTTCCTGTTTTGTATTCAGCACAGGTTTATCCACTTACCTCATCAGCACTGTCCTTTATACTGTTTTACATCACATTCAGATAAGCTCTACGTTGTAGGTTTTACTCCTTAGTCAGAAGGTTTCTCCCCGAGTTTATGCGCTTTAAAATTATTCTTTCTCCAGAGACTCTGTAAGATGTGCTGCCATGTTTGCATTTTTTTTCTCCATTTTGTTATAAAGAACGTTGGTTACATACTGTAACCCCAGATTATATGAATGCAGGCGGAGCCCTTTAAGCCACGCCCTAGTGGGTTTACCCCTGTGCTTCGCACCAATCACTGAAGACTTCTAGTCCACGCCCACCTGCCGTGGGCCCCGCCTCGGTCTGCTATATATTCTGTTGCTGACCGAGAATCGGCTCCCAATAAGGTAAAAAAAAATCACCAAAAGAGCCAGAGAGGCCCAAGGGCTTAAAGGGCTCCGCCTGCATTCATATAATCTGGGGTTACAGTACGTAACCAACGTTATATTTCATGCAGGCTGTCGCCCTTTAAGCCACGCCCTAGTGGGTTAAAGGCGAAGCAGGATATGGTCCATGCCTCACTGGGTCTGACTGGAACCAACAACCTGGCAACCGCCACCCTTACTGAAGGTACTAGCAGGTGCGCAACCTGATACTGATGGTGAAAAACAACATCAGTAGAAAAAAGAGTCAGAAGCAGGAACCACACGTTCGACTGACTTGGCTGTACAATGTCATTCATTAATTCAACCTTTATTTAGTCAGGTAAATCTTATTGAACCTCATGGGCTCATTTACAAAAGTGACCTGCTAAAACTAAAGAACGATGAACAGCAATGGTAGAATTTCCTTAAACAATAAACAATAAACAATAGAAAACAAAAAAGAGAAAAAACAAAAGAAATAAATACTTTTTTTTTTTTCTTTAACAAAGTATTAGCCTGGTTGGAACCAGACCCATGTCCTTCACTTCGCTTTGTACTAGGGTCTGGCATCTCTCCCATAGACAAACGATTTCTCCGTTAGATTTTTGAATGGACCAATCAGAGAACAGAAGGCGGAGTTTTGTTAGTTTAGCCTGGCGAGGTCCAGACTATCAGATAAATTGCTCAGAAACCACTCGGTGGATATTTTTTCTGCCACCAGTGTGTAATTATATGTCTTTAATTTACTGACTGTTGGCCTAGATGAAACATTTGAGATAAAATTCGATTTTTTATCATTTATTTTCGTAGCGCACCCGAGGCTGTTTGGAAAATATCAAACCGAAACTATTTAAATCCAGCAGATTTGACCATTTCGTGAATTGATTTAGGAACTGTTAAGCTCAGGAACACTTCTGATATTACGTCAGCTATAAAATATATTTTTTATCAGCAGAGAAATAATAGTTTTTTACCTTGTTTTGATGAAAATTCCTTCGTGGCGGCAGCCATTTTGAATGACGACGTCAGTCGACGTCGTTCAAAACTCCGCCTTTTGCTCTCTGATTGCTCAGGAACACTTCTGATATAACGTCAGCTAAGAAATATATTTTTTATCAGCAGAGAAATAATAGTTTTTTACCTTGTTTTGATGAAAATTCCTTCGTGGCGGCAGCCATTTTGAATGACGACGTCAGTCGACGTCGTTCAAAACTCCGCCTTCTGTTCTCTGATTGGTCCGGTCAAAACCTACCGGAGATATCCTTGTCTATGGGACAAGTCCCAGACTGTGCAGTGAAGGGAAATGAGAATTGAGCAGAGCTGTGCAGGAAGGCGAGGGCCAGGCTAACAAAGTATCAAAAAACGAGCAAAACATAAGGTAGACGTATAAAATCAAAGACAGGAACAAATCTGCATTGGTTTTTGCCAGGATTCCAACAGATTCTGAAAACCATTTAGAGAAGTCAAGGTCGAGAGCTTCAGATCTTTTTGTAAGATATTCCATGAAGCAGGAGCAGAGTAGGAGAAGGCCCTTTTTCCAAGTTCAGTCCTCACTGACGGAACACTGCAGGTAATCATGTCCTGAGAGCGCACACTGTAGCTGCACTCACGCAAAGACATGTAGGAGGAGATGTATGAGGGCAGCAGACCAAGAAGTGATTTAAAGATGAAAATGTACCAGTGGAAGAGTCTGCGTGAGGTTAATGATGTCCAGTTAACCAGTGAATACAGGGTGCAGTGGTGGGTACGATAATCACAGCCAGTTATGAATCTTAGTGCACCATGATAGACAACATCCAACATCCGCAGGGTGCTTGTAGGAGCATTCATGTAGAGAATGTCACCGTAATCAATGGAGGGAAGGAAAGTCACAGATACAAGGCGTTTCCTAACATTCAGTGTTAGACATGATCTGTTTCTGAAAAAGAAACCCAGTTTAACTTTCAGTTTCTTCACTAGGTTTTCCACGTGGAGTTTAAAAGAGAGATGTGAATCGATCAGGATACCCAGATATTTATAGGAATCAACAAACTCAATAGGGACACCATTTGAAGATAAAATCAGAGGAGGATCTGCTGGAACCGCCTTCCTATTTGAAAAAAACATCCCTTTTGTTTTATCAGCATTTAGGACAAGTTTGAGACGGAACAAATCTGACTGGATGATGTCAAAAGCGGATTGTAGTAACTGGAAAGCCTTAGCTACTGTTTTAGCTCGGCAGTAAACAACTGTATCATCAGCATAGAAATGTAAGGATGCATCAGGGATGCAGTGACCTACATTAGCTATGTAGATTGTAAAGAGAGTTGGTCCTAAAACTGAGCCTTGTGGTACACCATTTTTAACTGTTAAATAGCTGGAAGAAGTACCGTTATGTTGAACACATTGCCTCCGATTGGAAAGATAGTTAGAAAACCAACCGATGGTGTGATCAGAGAAACCGATTTCTGAGAGCTTATGACACAGGATGTTATGATCCACAGTGTCAAAAGCTTTAGACAGATCTAAGAAAAGTGCAGCACAATAGTCCTTAGCATCCAATGCTTCAACAACATCATTCAGAACCTTCAGAGAAGCAGTTGTTGTGCTGTGTTTTTTCCTGAAACCAGATTGATGAAGAGGTAAGATGTTAAATGAGTCCAGATAATTTTTGATCTGAGAGTTTATCAGTTTTTCTAGAACCTTGGCTAAGATGCAGAGTTTAGAGATCGGTCGATAATTGTTCAGTGAGGTGGGGTCACCTCCCTTCAGCAAAGGAAGAACAAAGGCTGTTTTCCAAGCATCCGGAATGGTGTTTTGGCTTATGGACAGATTAAAGATGTGGGTCACAGGGACTGTGATGATATGAGCAGCCAGCCTTAAGAAATAAGGTGGAAGTTCATCTGGACCTGCAGATTTTTTAGGATCAAGATCATTTAACAGTTTATTTACCTCACTGACTGAGAACGGAGAAAAAGAGAAGGTGTGATTAACAGATGGTTGACTTGTAGGAGGGATTTGATTTGTAGAAGTTTGATTATTAGATAAAGTGGCTGATTTTCCGTTTGTAACTGTGTCAAATAATGAACTAGAAGCAACAAAATGTTTATTGAAACAGTTCAGGATCTCGTGCTTATTTGACACAGGAACAGAGTCAACAAGAAATTGTGATGGGAGGTCAGATGATTGGGGGGTGCCTGAGAGAGATTTAATGGTTTTCCAGAATTTTTTAGGATCGTTTAGATTTTTGGAGGTCTGAGATAAGAAGTAGTTACGTTTTGCGGCTTTGATGGCAGATGTGCATTTATTCCTTAGCTGCCGAAATTTCAACCAGTCAGTGTCTGAGTGTGATTTTCTTGCTGCGGCCCAAAGATGATCTCTCCAGTGCAGGAGATCAGCTAGTTCAGGAGTAAACCAGGGGCTGTCACGGCCCTTTATCCTGAACTGCCGGAAAGGAGCGTGTTTGTTTACAAAGTAAATGAAACTATCATGAAAATAGTTCCAAGCGGTGTTCACATCATTGATTTGTAGGATACGTTGCCAGTCAAAGTGGGATAGATCCCAAAGGAATGACTGTTCACTGAAACGTTTCAAATCCCTTTTTTGGATTATTCTGGGCTTAGCAGGTGGAAGTTTAGTAGATCTAAGAGCTGCTATTACGGAATGATCACTCAAAACGTTAGCAAATACACCTATACCAGGAAATTTGTGAGGTGCATTTGTGAAAAACAGATCTAAGGTGGAAGATTTTTCGGGACATTTTATGTTTGGTCTGGTGGGAGAATCGATAAGTTGTGTTAGATTGAGAGATAGGCAACATTCCTTGAATTTATCACAGAGGGGGGTCGACTTATTCCAATCAATGTTGAAATCTCCTGTCATAACAATCTCATTGGGCCTCATTCACGAAAATGTTCGTATTTTTATCCTAAATTTCTCCTACTTTTGTTCGTACGAAGCGTTCGTACGAACATGCCACGTCAGATTCAACAAACCCTTCTATCCTCATGAAAAGTGTGTAAACGAGCTGCGTAAATTTAATGAATCCCACCTGTTCTATCAACCTGCGCGTGCTCGCGGAGAGGTCATTTACATAATTCCCACCCCTCAAAACACCATATAAGGCCACGTTTCCTGCCTTTTGACAGCAGGAAGTGTCCATTCATTCAAAATCAAGAAGTAAAAAGAAGAACTTCACGCGTTCGGAGATTGAAGTTCTGCTCTCAGTCGCGCTGTGGCGCACCGCTACC